>JAQFYT010001596.1:0-15760 GCA_034694925.1 Ceratophysella denticulata
CAAAAGGACCAGTTCGGGTCAATGGGAGGGTGGAATCCTCTTTGGCACTGACACTCCAATTCACTACTTAAAAGGAACGTACCTAGGAACAATACGAAATACGACGGCTCTCAGGTACTCTCAGGTAAAAAAAAAATGTTGTTAAGGATTAGGATTCAAAAACTATTAACTGTGGAATGTTTTACCATTTACCACCTAAGCGTTTTGACTAAAGTAAGTTTCTCACGTAGGTAAAGCTTTGCATAGAACACTAGCTAATTGGCAGGCCTATTGTTGTTTTCTTGGCAGACAGGTAGGCACCGGGCTGTTTTTTAAGAAATTGGAAAATGAATATTATGGTTTTTTTGTGTTGAATCCTAGAAATAGATTGGGTAGGTGTCGGAAGCGTGAAATTGTGTTTTATGACAGGTATTGTATATTTCCTTTGCATGGATTTTCTGAGCAGCGTGTTTGAGCGTTAGTTGGCGATGTAATAAGCTAACTGGGTTGCTCATATGTTCCAGACTTTCTGGAATCATAATGTGCTTGTTAATCGGATTAGCTCGGGTCGAATTATATGCGTTGCGTTTCTTGTTTTGCTCTAATTAAGCCTGGCTCTTAGGTAGAACCTGAATTCTAAGTCACTAATTAATGCATTGCGTGGCTTGACTGACTTAATTTTGTCTCCATTTTCTTGATTGAGTTTTTGCGCTGATTCTTGGATACACGGCAGATACACGGGAGGTATGTTTCTGTATCTAGGCATCAGGTTCTGCCAAGAAGAATTAAGGCACGCCGAGAAGACATGGACGAGGTTGTAGTGTCCTGTCTTGGAAAATCGACTCCTCGTGTCACTCATTATCGTCCATCACGAGATTAGATGGAGGAAACTGATTAAATAATCCCAACTATGTAAGAGTGAGTAAATTTGTGCCGAGGCGTGTGTGAGGGCATTAGTTTTCTACCCACCACATCTGCCCCAAGACTTAAGTCTATTGATTAGACGTGCTAATATGGGGCGGATGAGATGAGATTCTGTCCCGTGTCCTGTGCGAAGTCGAAGTACTGATTATTCCATGGTGTAAAACAACAATTTGACGAAATTGGTTCTACAGCGAATTTTTCAAGATGTGGATTAAGCTTAAGAATGTTCTTTGGCGCCGGAGATGGTTTGAATATTTTCATGCTAAAACATAATGTTGGGCAAACTGCGGTTTTCAAATTATCTTTGGCGCAAAAGAGCCAGGCGCTTAAGATTTGCTATTGCAGAACAACATTGTCGTAGAATCGAGTTACAAGTTACCTAAGTATGTACTCACATGTACGAAATTTATCCATAATTTTTGCAAAACGTATAGCTTACGGTCCTGTGATCTATGACGGTTTGCATAAATTAATTTGTCTCTATCTGGTATCATGTTACATGCTTTTTGAATGTGATTCTTGTATTCTTCCATAACTGATTAAGAAGTTGCGAGGGCGGGTGTATCAAATTACAGTTGCACCAGTAAGTAAATGGACAAGAAATGGAAAGTTAGGAGTTTCTCACATTGAAATTGGAAAGTGTTTAATGACTGTGTGGGCATTATCTGTCGCACTCAAGTTCTTGTAGATTGGAGACTAGGAAATAAATCTTAATCATTTCATTTGTATTTCGTAATATTCCAAATTCTAACAATGCTTAATTCAAGACCATGTTACCATGCACAGAGCTTGAATTTCAATTTAGAATATATTTTTGCTTTGGCTCTTTTCGTGACATTGTTGGGTCATTCAATGTTCAATGTTCAAGTCAAGGTAACCTTTGAATTTACATTTACGTAAAACTCTGGTTGACTACTTGAGACAAAACCAGATTCAGGTTCAACTTTTGACAAGAAATTAAGATTTGTCATCTTCAAGTGCTAGTAATGTATTGCAGACTTCATTGAAGTAGCAATAACCCTGTATTCTGTCATTTGCTAATGGTAATCCATTTTCTGTATCGATATTTGTCTGGTTCGGGGGATGTCTAATTCAGACGTAGTTGCATAGATATTTAGGGTCCATTGTCTTATGTGTTCGACCCGATAGGAATTCCAAGCTCAATGTTTGGTGTACCCACAGTACATTTTGGTACAATAACCGAATACCTTCGGTTTCTATTGTGATTTGTTTTCTCCGTGCATTGCATTCTGCTGTATGCTAAGGTGGTGTAAGGTCAAACCAGAGTCTATTTTTACTTTCGAGAGGGTCATTTTGCAATTGGAATTTTTTGTTGAAAGAATAGGTTCATATTTCTTTGGTGGTGGGAAGTCTCTTTGTGTGTCTCAAATTACTTAAAGGACTCTGGAATCCTTCACTTGTGGGCGGATAAAAGCCAAAACTAAAGCCAGTAGTAGAGAGGGACTTCATAAAACTTTTTCATTTTTCACACTCAAATTCGACCGCGAGGCAGGGTCTCTTGGTTTTCATATGTTACGGCGTATATTCGAATTTTTGGTTCAATTGTATTTTGACTTTTGATATTTCTAAAAAAATCAGTCAGTTTGGAAAATCGAGTTGGTATTATTTAATTAGAGCCGGTCAAAGGTCAAATACAAACATAACAGTAACTGTGATACAATGCTTTTGTGCATAAATTCAAATATACCTTAACACATAGTCTAAGGGACTTTGGAAAGTCGTTAAATGAAGCTATAAGGGATACATGAGCATGGAAGTTCTGAGAGTCGAGTCCAGTCAGTCTCTCAAGAAGAAGAAATAAAAGTAAAATATAAAACCATTCAATTTGCCTCGAGGGATTTTTAAAGAAAATGGGAAGGTAAATCGTTAACAACAGAAAAAAAGGTTAAAGTTATTATATAGCTCAGTATAGGCAATAGACGATAGACAAGAGAAAAGCCCCTTTCAGAAGTTGTGCCAGACAGTGTGTTGCCTTCCAGTACCTGGAGCTACTAAAAACTAAAAAAGTATAAACTCTTGTTGTTTCATTCCCATTCTTTGTATTCCCTATCTTAAGACTTCCCTAAGACGTTCTTGTGTTTTCTTTTACTCACCGAGAAACATTCAACATTTTACTTGTTAAATAGGAAAAAGATAAGCCAGGAAGAAGATACATTGAAATCCTTCGTTTGGACTTTAAAACATTGAAATCTTGAACCAATTAAAAGATTACGTCTTGTAGAACAAGAGACTCGAACAAGTTTTTGAATTAAATGAGTTTGAAAGATTGACTTTATCAGTGAAGAACTGGATTTTTTGGGGTATAGATACTGAAAAAGGCTTTGATTTTTGCATTTTACCTTGCAAAAAAATTTACTTTACAATTTAAGGGGGGATGAGAACAGGTTGGTTCTTGGTTCGTTAAAAAAAAAACTATTAAGGAGGGGATGGCCTGGATATGTTAATTTTCCCTGAGAGGTGAATAGTGAAGTGAAGTAATCAACCTGTGTGTCTGTGTGTGTTTGTGGTCAGATTATCAGAGTATCTTTTGATTTCATTCACGAAAGTCAAAGTCAACGAAGAAGAAGTTCGCCTGCTCTTCGAAGATTTGGAGATTTTCTTAGGGAGCGTCTCTTGGCTTGACGTCTTAAAAGTCTTGAAAGATCTCACGTTCAACATCTCACATCTTACCCTCACACCCTTTTTTACCTTAACTTTGACTTCCTTGTGCGTACGTATAGTGAATTTGTACCTGATTTTCATTCATTGATTCATCAAAAGTTGATTCCTATTAATTTACTGCAATTTTTTGCTATATTTAATTTGTTTGTGTGTACGAAATTCGGCAACGACTGCATAAGACACTTTGGCACTGTGCCAAACGCAAAAACAAGTGATTTGAGATTTTCTCGGTTGTGTCAGAGCAGTGACATGACATGTGACATCATTTGAGATTTGGAACATGGATTTGTAAATAGTTTCATTAAGTTACTGAAAACATGAGAACCTAAATACTTTGGTGCTTATTGCTGAAACTAGGTGTTAAAGTTTACTTGACGAATCCAATATAATTCTATTGGAGAAAGTTGGAGTGCTAGTTTTTTTCTTCTGTGTGACATCCGGTCGACGGCCAAAAAAGAAGTTGGTCCAATAATAGTGAAAATAGATATATACGGATTTGGACTCAGAAGTTCTGTGGAAAATGAGTCAGTGGTCAGGTTATGGTAGTAACTGTAGTACGGCTAATGGAGTTGGAGGGACGAGTCGAAGGTGGTCCACGTCCACACCACCGTCATATTCCTATCCGTATCATCCGAGCATGAATGGGTCTGGGAACGGAAATGGACCGTCGTCCAGTAGTTCCAGTACTTTGGCTCATAATGGAACGCTTAATGGGAAAAGTGAGCTACTCCGACCAGGGCGTTTGGTCCGAGTCAAGGAAGAAAGTTCTCATGGCTTCAATTCAGCTCAAGAAGAGTATCATCCACCGGCTGGAACTAATGATGACCCATTTCAACCCAACTGGGCCCACCATCCCCATCATCAACCACTATTATCAGCAACTCGCTTCAACACCTCAGTACCTCCGGAGGCTCAGCAGGGTCACAACCATCGAATCATTCCCCATCATTCCCGGCCCAGGGGCGGTGGGGCTCGAATGACCGCTCGATCTCATTCTGTAATAATAACGGCTTAATTTCTCTATTCACAATGTCTGCAGGATAGCTATAACTAGGCTTTTGAGAGTTTCAAGCACAAAATGCGAATTTGAATTACAGCGCGCGAAAGGATGTAGAATTTGAATTTGAATTTAACCGGGGAATATCACTTGAAATGCTAATTTGAAGAAAACCGCGCAATGTCAATTTGATTTATGCCGCGAAATGAACTGTTTATTTGAATTCTGCCGTGCAAAACTAACCTAACCGATAACCGACAAAATACGCAATTTAATATTGCCGGTCATGTCCACAATTTTGTGTATTTCATTTAGCTTTAGCGTCTGGCCAGAATGGAATACTAGAATTCTAGAAATACTGAAGAAGTGGTTTTTGGTGTATTTTCTCTTTTCTCTTGAAATTCATTTTTGGCATGCAAACTTGAGTTTGAGATAGTGATAGGAACTCGTATAGGTATAATAAAACGTACATTTACGTCACATTAGCCGAAGCCAAGGCAGTGAACTGACTCCCCGTATTTTTTACGGAGGTTCCAACACATAGTTTGTAGTCGGAATAGAACTGACATTGAGAAAATGGTATTTTGATAGGAAGAGAGTAGTAAATAATGATGAGGAAGAGAGGAAAGAATGTAAACTTAAGTTCTGTGAACCGAAGAATTAGGATTTAGGAGAATGAGAAATATGCATGGTTTTTTCGTTTACTTCTTCTTTTCTTGGGGTGGGTGTTGGGTTGGGTGACATACGGACCAACTTGGCTTCTTTTTTCTCGCTTTTTCCTTTACTAAACTGTTGTCTATATACTACAGCGTTCTTTTCTAGGAGAAAAATTGAATGTTTTTCCTATTCTTTTGTCTTGAAAAAGTATAAAGTATGAATTACTTAGTCGTAGAGTTAGTTCGTATTTTCGTATACGTATATTCATACTCGTACTAGTTTCCCTTGTTTTACATGGTGAAGCGTTCGAAACGACATTTGAATTTTCTGTTTGTTGGTTTAATGAATTTTTAACTGCTTCGTCGTCCCATGTTCTTCGTTGAATTACCTTCGTCGGCGTCGGAGCCTCGTCGACTATGAGAAATTCAATTTGTCATTTTTCAAACGAACAAGGGAACCTCAGTCGAGCGTCGACAGCTGTTGAAGGCTTCTTCAGTAACCTTCTGATGAGATAACGTGTACGGTTTGAAACAATAGATCTCTCTTAATGTCGCGTATCGTTATTGGGCTCCGATTGTAACTAATTATTGGTTTTCGTATAAATGAAATTAGGACTTTCGACTAATTTCGATTGACCAATATTTCCTTCCGGTATGGGACCGGGACCGGGTGCAGGTGGTCTGGGTCTGATATGTGTTGGTATATCAGAATATCCGAAATACACTCCGGAATGTCTCTATTTCTATGCTCTATTCATGTATGTTCGGATGACACTTGATTCCCATGCCTAGGCGATTAGTCAAACTGGATTTCCGCTCTACGTGTACTACCTACCCCAGAAATTGAATATGTAGTCGACTTGAAACCCACCCTTTCGTGTCAGTCTGGGTGCTCAGGCATGCACCTGAAATACTAGACTGGATTGGATGTTGGAACTGCCTAGAACTGCTTAAATATTTCATTTCCTACCTTAACTACACTGGGATATGTTCCAATTTGTTTCAATTTCATGTGTTCAATGTTGTATTGGTATTTTGTATTGGTTCCTTCCGGGGTCGTTCATGAATTTTTCATGTTTTTTTTTCTCCTGGAGAAAGCTGTATCAGAATGCTTACAAGGAATGATTTATTCCACTTGAGCTTATTCGGTGTTCGGTTGACCCTGGAGTAGAAAGGCTTCGAAACTTCGAACTTGGTGCCTTGGAACCACTTGAATTGACTTCAGTTCCACACCTTTTGGCTAGGACTTTCTACTTGAGTTTTTTTATGGACGAGATGCTTTTTGCTTTTATGAATTGTGGGGCTTTCTTTTTTGTCATGTCGGATTGAATAAATATCCATGTGGATATGTTGTGTCCTACCGGAACTGCGGGCTTCGGCGTTTGCAGCTCGGTTAAATTTACCATTTACCGATATACCTATACAGTTTATGATTTCTGCCCGGACTTTCGGTCATAGACGGAGCCGTAGTCTCGAAATAATTGTGAAAGTCCAGGACACTGTTTTTGCTATTGCCATGAACCGAAGCCCGTTGCATATTGCATAGTAATGCCATGCCAGGGCGAAGATAGCAAAGTACATAGTAGGATAAACTTAGATAAGCTAGACTACTCGGGTATCTCTGTATATTTTGAGAGATGAGGATATGAGAAGTATTATGGCCTCTCGTAATAAGGGAATGGAGAATCAAGGAAGTGAGGACGTGAAGGGACGGACGCTCATCCGGAGAGATAGGCGAGAAAGAAGGGCTTTTGCTAGCGAAGCATCTCCATCCCCAAAAGTGAAAAGCTAAGGCCAGAAAGCTCCGAAGAACCCAGTGAATGTTTTTGGGGAAAGGGTAGCATATGTGCGAAATGGCCCAAACCTTCCAATTGCCGAGGTTTTACTAGTCCTAACTACTACACATTTCCCCCGAAAAGTTCAACTCTCTTCTTCCCTATCTTCTTTCTTCATTTCAAACGAGAAATATAGAAACTTTCCCTTCCCGTCGCACTTTTTTTTGGACCAGCGGAAGGGTCTTATGGGAACATCCATGCTGCATATCTGTTTGTCTGTCCGTGAACGCTTTTCATGTGGCATCAAAATCGTGAAGTTCCAAGTCAAGGAAAGCCTCAAGATTCATGTTATCGCATATCGCATACCTTCTGGTCCCAAGCTGCCGTCAAGCAGGGTGTTTTTTTTTTTACTTTATCTTGGCTTTTGGCTGGCTATCTTTCGAAAGATAGGTGTGGGATGAATCTGGGATATGACATCATAGCTAGTCCTATTTTTTTGCCCTATCCTTGTGTCGGTTCGGCAGGCGTTCTTTTTTTCGGTTTTTGGGGAAGGGGTCACATATAATCCTATGGAGGGAAAGTAAATTGGGTGGCGTGGTATGTATGGTGAATTGACTCGGAGAAAGCCCTAGCCAGGGAGAAAGGTATCTTGAGAGATCTCATGTCATGCATTTTGTGCCCACAAAAGAAACACGGGGTTGAGGGTGGCTGTGGCTATGACTTCTGCTCTTTCATAAGTGCGGAGACAAAGGGCGGTGAAGGAGTTCAGGAAGTACTCCTCCATGGTACAGATATTTGTCAGTTGTCAGTTAAGGCATGGTGAAAGTTTCCTTCCGGTAGTATCTGGTATTGGTATCGGTATCTATCTCTAAACTTTGGTGTTTTTTGTGTAATGTTTTGTGCATACAATCCTGCATTTTACACAGGACTTTTCGGAAGATATCCTCTCGTTGTAAGTCTGGAAAGCTTGTTTCGTATTTTGGCGCGCTTGGCGTCGCATTTTGAAAATTTACCGGGTTAATTCAAATCATTCGTTACCTATACGTTAAATCGAGTTCGGCTGGTACCGAGTCGCAGTATATAGCGTTTCTGAAGGTTTATTATTTCGCAGAATTTAGTCTTGTATATAAAGTCTGTCAAAATTTGTGTGATTTCGCAGAATTTAGGTTTATTTACAGCTTGCCAAGATTCTTGAAACCTATGCTCGGATTCAGTGATATTGCTATTCATAAAGCCAAGTTATGCTCATGAGCGTTAGCATTTCCGTCCGTGAAGGCAAACAGTTTGTCAAAATGCCTAAAAATCAATTAGTGTCACGTCTCGGAGCTGAGTGACGGGGCTCCGTCTCTCTCTCTCTCTCTCTCGGTCGACTGTATTTCGGGGCTGGTTTAACTTGTGGAGATGGAACCAAGAGGAAAATTAATTAGAAGGTTGTTTGGTCGTCGGAGTAGGAGGCAGGTCGTATCAATATCACTCTTATGCTAATCCTATGCTTATTAGAAGAACGTGGTCAGTGACTGAGGTGGGATTTGTCATTATTTCCACCTGGCAGGGGGTATCCTCGTACAATTTCTGTACGAACCAGCCTGAACCAGCATTCAGGCATAAGTTCATAGACATACTGGAGACCTGCAGAGAAATAGCATGGAATTATTTAATACTTACTATGCAACTCGCATTCATTCATGAGTAGAACGTAAGTTTCATAATGCTCTTAGCTCGGTATAAGCGTATAAGCATTTATTCCGAAAACTACCCTTCCTTCGCCTTTGAATGTTTGAATGGAATTATACGATAGGGTACACACGGAGCGGAGTATTTGCATTTGCATATGTCCTCCCCTCCATCTCCACTGCAGTGTATTTTGTAATTTTGAAAATTTGAAATGCGTAGGGTTTAGGGTTTATTTTGGACTTGTACTGAAGTGGAAGCAATGTTTCTAGATGAAATTATCATATAAATTAGTTGCGTGTATGATTTAAATGAAAAGGTTTGCTTGGAGTCTAAACCTTGTTCTTTGTTTTTGTGTATTTACAGTTCGGTGCTGAAGATTATCCTCAAGAATCCGCAAGGTATGCCTCACCCAAAGGAACCGGACTCGCCTACCCGCCCGATTCTTCCTATTTCATGGGTAAGTCTTAATTTATGCCTATTTAATTGCATCAGATTCGAATTCGTTTAACTTATAGCGTAATTGACGTAGAATTCCCGTGTGTTTACTGAATGGGTCGTTACTCCGTCAATTCTGTAAAATGGGTTTATTAAGAGGGCTGTCGGAGGGGGTAGAGAGAACTACCGCCAAGTGAGTTTGAGGTGTTTGTGGAATCCGAACAATGTTGATCTTCCTAAAAGACCACGCTCTCAGTCACTCGTAATCACAACACAGAGAATTCCGTCAAAGGAAGATAGAAGAAGCATAAAGTCTATTTTAGAGATCTCCGAGTCTCTCATTTACTATTCACATAAAATTCCTGAAATCATTCCCGTTCCATTGTTCTTGTTCAGTGGCTTGGGTAGGAAGGATTCCGCTCATTTTCGGCATTTCCCGTATTACATCTCTCTCTCGTCTAAATTTAGTGTTGCATTTTGCAGAATATCAATCCGATTCTCCGACAATTCTTAATAGAATAAATGAACGGTATTTGCAGATGGAAGCGGAAATACGGATTGGGGCTCAGGGGGTCCACAGTTGGGTCCATCTGGCTATCCACCGTACAACCCCTCCACCATGATGTCCTCACATTTGTCGCAATCATACAGCCTCCCCTCCAACTCCGGCTCGGCGGGTTGTGGTCCAGGCGGAATGGTACATTTGCCCCATGCCCCACCCCACGAGTCCATGTCCTCCCACTCCCACGGCTACAGCAGTCACTCCGGCCTCCCACCCAACAACGGAGACTCCGCCCTCCTCGCCTCATCCCTCCCACCCATGTCCACTTTCAGAGCCCCGCCCAGTGGACAACCCGGCTCCTCCCTCAACACCACCAGCCCCATCTACAATAATCACCATAGCCCTGGAATCCTACCACAACCGCCTCCTGGGGACACTGTTGCGAAGGCCTTGGCTTCTGTAAGTTCTAATAGCAATTCAAAGCATTTTTTCATATGCGCAGACCGATAATGTTAACTTTCATTGACATATTTCCAGATTTATCCAACGGATCATAGTGCCACTAGTTCGAGTCCCTGTACGCCAGTAAACTCACCGCCACCGCTGACCTCGAGTGGACAGGGATGGGGTGTAAGTTCTGGGGGCGTGGCCCCCTTTACGCCAGCCAATCACCCACCAACCTCTCCTGGTTTCGGAGATCGAGCCTTACACATGGTGCGTTACATTTGCAACCAAATTTTTCACAAAATTATCCATTATCAATTGCTTCTTGTCTCTCTTTTATTTGTCGCATGTTGAAGCTCTATTTTTAATTGCTAATTGTGCATTCTGAGTTGTTTTTTTTGTGTTTATGAGTTTGTGTTCTATGTTTCCTTATTTTTGTGAATTTAATAGCAGCCACAACAACAATCTCCGCAAGAGGAGCATAACCTCGATGCTGTCATTGATATTCTTCGTGACCATCCCGAGGTATATTAACCCGAATGTGGTTTTTTTTAAGCTTTCAATGTTGTTTAGTTTAATTATTGTATTATTTTGTGGCTAAAGTTTTGTTTTTGTTTGTTTGTTTTCTGTCCCGTGTTGTGTGTCCTTGTGCTTTGGATTGGATGGATGACTGACTGACTTGTAGGCAGGGAACTTGATCGGTCGACTTTTGAATGTTCAGGGTTCTCGAATGGAAGAACGCCTTGAGGATGCATTGAATGTATTCCGGAACCATGCCGAGAGTCCGCATCCGTCTTTCCATGGAATGTCCAACGTTCCACCTCATCTGGCCAATCAAGCACATTCCAATGGGCTACTCGGATATCCTCCACCTCTCGAGTCTCATCTTGTACGTATCTACATTCTTATTTCAATTTTGATTATATAAATGGCTAGGATGAATACCCGATCTACGATTCGCTTCATGGGAAAAGGGTTACACACTGCTTCGATACAATCAAGCCAGGATAGCATCAGAACCTTTCTACCCCGATTGAGGGTCAAATATAGGAAAAAACATTGCGCCTTACATCCTACACACATAGTTCCCCGAATATCGAATAAATTCGGGGAGGGTCACATTTTGACCTTTCTACCCCGATTGAGGGTCAAAAGTCAAAAGGAGGGTCAAGTATAGGAAAAACTATTGCGCATTATCATTTAGAATAGCCACAAACAGACAAAGTACGATTTTATGTAAGTAGATATGGCAAATATAAATGAACGGCTAAATGTGTGAAAAGTCGGGCCTGGGCCTTAACTGTAATTCAGTTTGTGCGCCTGAAACCCAGCATATGACTGATGATGAATTCCTAAACATGACAGTCAACATCGTCATAGGGTCTCGTTTCTAGTCACTAAAACTAAAATGCTATGAAATCTAAAATGCAGAAGGATTTTAGATTAATATTTGATAAGTGAAATCAGTTTCATTTTGAGGGAGAACGCGGGTTGGGCTATTCCGCCGAGTGACGGAAAATGAAGCTTTCTCCGAGGCTGGGAACTAATTAATTAATGATGATGGTTTTGAGTGTGACACGAGTTCTCATTTGAGTTCATTTTTGGGGACACCCCCTTCGTCTTTCAGAGTCCGCATGGAAATGGAGGCGCACCACAAACATATGGTCCAATCCCATCCCATTCTTCTGCAAATAATCCAGATGGACCGCATGGAGATCCACTCAAAACGGAACGACCTAACCCAACACCCAAATCAAGTACGTTCTCGTTTTTTTTGGCAGTTTTGAGAAATTCATTTATTTCATTAGACATTTCGTGGTATTTTGAATCCCGGTTTACGTTAATCGTTAATCATGGTACATGTTGAGAAATTCGAGGAAATGATGGCACTGACACTTGCCATAAATGCCCAATCTAATTTGACAAAATAATTTTATTTTTTACAGAGAAACGAAAAGAAGCAGCCAGCGTTGATCCAGATTTGAAAGTAGATCTATTGGGTTTAGGATCTAATAACAGTAGTGCAAGCACAACGTCCTCAACCTCTTCCGTTGGTCCAAAGGGGAGCAAAAGGTCGCGGAGGTCAGTAATTACTACTTTTAATTTGACATCAGAGACCACAGAAATTGTATTGTTTGGCTTTGACTTTCCAGGGGTAGCGGAGATGAATATGACGAACATGGGAATAAAATCCAGCGAGAACGAGAACGAAGGCAGGCCAATAATGCAAGGGAAAGGTAAATTAAAACGAAATAATTCATGCAATTTTAACTGATTGTTAACAAGCCTTATATCGAGCACGTTTTTCTTTTTAGAATCCGTATTCGAGACATCAACGAAGCACTCAAGGAATTGGGTCGAATGTGTATGCAGCACCTGAAGTCAGATAAGCCTCAAACGAAACTTGGCATCTTAAATATGGCAGTTGATGTTATCATGCAGCTTGAATCACAAGTCAGAGGTAAAGGCGATTACCAAAATGACGCGATTTTAAATATTTACGTAAGTACTAAGTGGTTAGAACAGCTCCAAAGCACGTCTAACTTTTGAACGTGACGTCACAAAAGGGTCAGACAGTGTGGTCCATCTGACCTTATCGGTGCAAGGTTGAGCGCTGTTAGCTGGAACACGGCAAATACCTAATTTTTGAATTTTTCTTTATTTGTCCTAATTCCAGAACGAAATCTGAATCCGAAAGCAGCTTGCCTAAAACGTCGAGAAGAGGAGAAAGCTGAGGATGGGCCAAAAATGGGCGGTCATCCCCTAGGCGCCCCACCCCCGCACGTCGCACAATCGTTTCCAACGATGCCAGTTCCAGTTAGCCATGCGGAGTTTCAGTAGTTGTTGTTTTGAAACTTGTACAGTTTGAGATCCAGACACCACGAAACTACCTACACTAAGTTTTTACTAGCTAAGTAAATAATAATTAAATTATAATTGACAAAGCTGAAACTCTTCGTTTTATAAATAATGAATACTGACGATACCAAGTTTTAAGAAATTGGGTATAACCCCATACTCCATATTACTAGAGCTATCAATATCAAGACACGCACTGCGGTATGCAACAGATATATGCATTATAAATATATATATACGAACCTGCTATCATCATAGGAATTGTTACTAATAAGTACTCTCTCTGCTTGATTAAGTTAATCTTAGCCATCTTTCCATAATACATGAGTTACTATTAATTAGGGTAAAAGTAATGTAAAAGTAAATATATAGCCATGACCTATGACCTCTTCTAGTAACAGAATGAGTACTTTGGACCTATGACTTAGGTTAATTACTGCAGATACAGGTACAAGTATGATTGAAATTGAAGTCCAACCATATACGAGATATCGCAAATATTCAAAACATTGGGATACGCCTTAAAACAGGCATCTCACAACTTTCAGTTTCAAAAATGGCCGCTACAAGTCATTTCTTTTAAAAAATATGTGTGATAATCTCCTTGGTACAAGAGCAAACAACAATAATGTGAGAAAAACTTGAGAGCAACTTTTTTGTCGCCTAATTTTTGCAGTTCTACGACGATTCGGTTCGGTAATGCATCGATAAGTCCAAAAACATCGGATTAACCCGAATTTTCGTTTGAATTCTTTCAGCTACCATGCATGTAATTTTTTGTTGTATGAATGTGGTTTTGTAGAGCAACTTACAACTTTTGAGTTTGACCTTTTTGACCCAAAAATTTGTGTCTTGTATTATTGTAATTCTTAGTCATTGAGTTGTAGTAAAATTAGGCTGAGGCTGAGGCTATTTAGAATTTGAATTAGTTATGTATATTTTAATATAACGTTATGTAATGATTTGTTTTTTTGTTCGAATCAAGGCTTATCTACCGGGTATTTAAACTTTAAAACTGCATTTTTTAATTTGAAGCAATCATGGAACGGAGACATAACCCCTATATTCACGCAAAGAACAGAGAGAGAGCTAGGTTCGAAACCCATGGCGGCCATTCTTTTTTTGCATTTTATTTTTTAATTATTTTAAATTTTAAAATGTGAATTTCTCAAGGCAGCAGGAGAAAATTGTAATTTATTTCTGTTTTAAGGTTTTTGTGCCATAATTTTACCATGAATTATGATTTTTAAAAAACAATGAACGTGTATCTAAACCATTTATTCGTTAGCAGCTGGAAAAAAACAGCTAATTTTTTGTTATCTTATCAATTGTGGTAGCATTTTACCAGAGATCAGCTACTGTACTTCTCAGCTTCGCGTGTCAATCAGAGGGACGGGGTAAACGAAAAGCTGCTGTTTTTAATGAGGGTTAGTTAATATTTTTTAGTTATTACTTTAATATTAGCATTACTAATTAATTAACAAAGTTTTTTTTTTTGTAATGTACAGTCTAGCATTTCTAGTTAATTTAATGCAATTTAGTTGTCATTAGCCGAGCCAGTACATTGACTGGAACTGAGTACAGTTCCTTAAATTACCGTGTCTCTCTTGGTTTACCGTCGTTTCGTCTTGGTCAATTTCATTTGAAACTGTTCAACTTACCGCGACGCATTTGCTGCATTTAAAGGCTCTAGCTACAGTGCCTTGCGAAATGGAATTATCGTATTTTTCAAAGCAAATCAATTTAGAACACTGTTTTGCTTTAGCAAATGTGACAAATCCACTTCGCAACGAACTGTAGCTCTGTAGTTTTCGACGAAACGACCGATTACACCATGTGTCTCTCTTAACCAATTTCCAGTTATGTAATTGTATTTACTTTATACATGTTATTTTCCTTAATCTGTTATGTTTTTAGTTGAAATCTTTAACTCATTAATATTTAAAATGTTAACCTAGATTCTCAAGTATTAATTTACTCTTAATTGCCGAACGAATTGTTTAGTTTTTTTGTTTGTTTGGCAGTTCAATATTTATTAATACGACTAATACAATAATAATATTTTACAGCTGCACGATACTCAATAGTAAATCTGATCCACTATTCAATATATATTCAATTAATTTTATTTGATTAGATTTATAGTGAATTTATAGAGGCTCTCTGAATCGTGTTTCTTTCAGTTTCAGCATTTACTGTTTCATCTGATTAAACCTAACCTAAACTTGAATGCAAAGAAATGATATATATGTTATTGTGTATAATATAAAGCTTAAACAGTAGTGTATTAGGTATAATGGTTCGAAGTTTCGAAGTTTGGTCGGTGAAGAGAAAGCACTGGGCTCAGTAATTCCAGATAATGTCGAGTGTGTATATTTTGACTTTGGATGCCTGTCTGTGTACACCTCAAAGATTCTTTTCTTCGTAATACCAAAACCAATTAGCTAACTTACCACTACCTACATATAATAGTAATAATAATTATAATCTATAATGTAAATAAGAGTGTACTGTATACAACTTGGAATAATTTGTATGAATGTGCGAACGAACCTGTTTCTATCATAACCTAAATACAATACAATAAATCAAAAATCAGTATCAAAATATCATCCAGTCCTGGTTTCTGGTTCCAAATCACATTTTTATTCGTACAATTCGGTTATGGAAAATCATTCAGCAACGTTTTGAGCTCTGTCATATCTAGGCTATATGTACAGGGCGACACGAAATGTTTTGCACCCCTTTGGGTCATACTTCCGAAAATCGTGCAATGAATAACACATGATATACCAAATTAAACTAAATTTCATTGCGGTTCTAGTGGGGCAAT
>JAQFYT010001597.1:0-15758 GCA_034694925.1 Ceratophysella denticulata
CGTGACCGTGTCCACGTCGGACGTGGCTTTTAGGAGTTCCCATTAATTTTACATATTATAAGTTAGACTTAGCGTTCGTGTTCGTTCCAGTGCCTTGTCTAGGGGCTCGACTGTCACTGTGTATACTTCGTATACCTACTCATCCTTTTTATCCTTGTATCTTTTTTGAGTAGGGGAACCCGAGTTCAAATTGGAGTTGGTCCCGCCAAAAACCAGTGCCAGACAAACGACAAGGTTAGCGTGGCCGAGAATGTATGTTATTTCTACGTTGGGTTGGGGTATACATTTAGTATAATGTGAACTGAGATCGCATACGATTTCGGCTAATTTCGACAGAATTTTAGGTTCAATTTTTCGTAATTTCGAGTTAGGTTTTATCTCTGGAGAAGGGACTCGAAAACCCTTTCACCTTTGCGTTCCCCGGTCCGGTTCAAGGTTCACAGAGTTGACAGTAAAATAAACACTAAAACTAGTACTAGTACCCAATTCTTAGTTTAGGCTATATATCTAGCTAGCCTCAAGCCTCACATAACGATAACGACATAACAATATGCAATACCTTTCCGAACCTAACTCAGATATTGAATGTTGAAATGGGAGTCTTTATTTCCACCTGAAGAAGACAGAAGACTTTAGAATGGTTGTTGCCCGTTCCCGGTTCGATTGAATCCATTCTCTCTAGAACATAGAAGGATTTAAAATTAATTCAACACATTTGCGGGTTACACGACACGAAGTTCATACTGCGACCTGCGACCCAATCAACGCTGAAATCAAAGAAAAGAGTAAAGAGCGTTTTCGCCTGTCGCTATTGTCACTCTTTCTACTTGGCTTTCAAAGGTAGGGTGTCTTGTGAGGCCTGATGTACGAAGCATAATATTTAATTATGGCCTTTTATGATTACATTATCGTATTATCCAGCGGGTTAACCTATGGATACACCATGTACCATAATGTTTCCAGATAAGAAATCCTAATCCTAAGTAAACAGAATTTCAAAATAGAAATACCAATATCATCAAGCAGCAGAGAAGCTTAGCGTCTGTTGCAAGTTGTAAGAACTTGTCTATAAGTAGCTCGTGTGAGCTTACGACCCAACAGGGAAGTACGGTAAAAAGAACATTGAATGAACGAAGTTCACATATGTATTTATGAGAAATGAGATTATGAATATTCCACGACTTGTATTCTGAACTCTGACTCTGGTTAAAGTGCTTGATCTCTGCTCTCCTAATGCATCTAAATCGGTCAAGATTACATAATTAGTACTTACAATTCACTTGGGTTGATGAGATAAACGAGTAATTTAATATTATTAACTTCTATTTCAGTTCGTCCTGGTAAATGCTGATGTATGCTGACAGTATATTTGACATTTGAGCTGACAACTTCATCTCATCACGTCATTGGCACGTGGATTTCTGAGACGCCTGTTGCTCGTGTCGCATACTCACTCACACCCCATTCAAAGCTTATGTACTCAAGACTCGAGCTTCCTCCCTGCTGTCTGAAGAATTGTCCAAACTCAAGCTAATCCGGAATTTACACCCATTTCAAGCTCTTCTGCAGCTATAATTCATTTATTTATCAATCAAAATGGAAACCTCTCGAAATGGGTATGTCTCTTGAACTTGTTCTCCATTCAGATCTATTTCTATTACTAATATCATAATATCTATCATAATTCATTCTTCATTCTGTATTGATGTACTTACTTAAGCTCCTAAAACAGTGCCTCGGTCGTCCGTCAAAAGAATTATGATTATGAGCAAATACGGTTAAGTAAATGTTAGGGACAGTGACACGCAACCCCATGTGTTTTTCTCGCGGTCATCGCCCCTCAGATGGTCGTCTCAAACTCTATTTAATAATTACTTAACTGATAAATGCTAATGCTAGAGTAAAGACTGCACTGCATTATCATTTTGTATTTATTACTACTTGCTTACTTTGACTTACTTTTATTGGTTTGTTGTTTGTTGTTAATTTTGAAGCAGAAGACTTTTAACCTACAACCCCAACTTCGTTGCTGTATCTTCGGGCTTGTCAGGTGCCGGTTATCAGACTGAACTGATCAGGATATGCTTAAACTTTATCACAGTATTAAGGCTAAGACGGCAAGAATTTCTTCCATATTCAAACAAATACCTATCATAGAAATGATGTAATACCAGAAAATTCACACCCTCCACAACTGCTCGTTTGATTTGGATAAACCAGACTTTTAATTTATTTAACTAAACGCAAAAATATGAATTTATCTTTCAGACACCATGTAGCTTGAATGAAATTCACATTTCATAATATAATTTGGATGTTTTCAATTTTTTCCAAAACAGTGTCTAGCTTGATCAAAGCTCACGCTTCACATGAAATTTACGTTTGCGTGTTAAAGTTATGTGGATAGCTGAAACTTTATAGTTAATTATTTATTACTTTATATAAATACCTGAATCATTGTATATTTTTTTAAATTCTTAATATATGTGTTTTTGCCGTGTACTTTAATAGATAATTCTTGGTTTTACACAGAACTCATGAGAGTAATGGAGTGAAGGAAATTGAAATTGCCAAGTCCAATGAGAATGGGATTATACTTGACCAAGCTGGAGAAATGAAGAGACAAGACTATATCAACTGGAATGATTATTTTATGGCTGTCGCTTTTCTCTCCGCAATGAGGTCTAAGGATCCATCTACTCAGGTACGGTCACCGTCCATTGTTTCGTGTGGTTGATACTACAAAGAGAGTACAAATTCAAATTAATATTCATTCACCATTAGGTCGGTGCTTGTATAGTTAATGAAGAAAACAAAATTGTTGGGATTGGTTACAATGGAATGCCTCGTGGGTGCAGTGATGACGAATTTCCTTGGGGAAAGACGGCTCTGAATGACATTGACAACAAATATATGTATGGTGAGTTGGTGCTCTGCGAATTGAGTTACAAAATTGTCAATTGTTAATTCGGTTTGTTGAGCCTATTACTGATTTTTGAATGCCCATGCCCATCCTGTACACATTAACAGTATGCCACGCTGAGATGAACGCCATTCTTAACAAGATCGTGGGAGAACTGAAGGGATGCCGACTTTTTGTCGCTCTATTTCCATGCAACGAATGTGCGAAGTTAATTATTCAGTCTGGAATTAAAGAGGTTCGAATAGAACTCAAGAAGTTTTCATAGGCTTCATTAACATTCTTTTTTACTCTTGTATGTACTGATTGAATAATTCATCCGATTGCTAGGTCATTTATTTTTCGGACAAGGGCTGGCCAAAGGATGCTTATGTTGCGTCTCGCAGAATGTTTGATGCGGCTAAAGTGACATACACGTAAGTCTACATTAGGTTCCACCCGAATCAAATCAGATTGCCGAATATACAAATATTGATGCCTGCATCCTCCTCAATGAAACTATACATTAATTTTTACAGACAACACCTGCCTGCCCAACGGAAAGTGGTTATCGACTTTGATTCTATTGATTGGAACAAAATGAGTCAAATGCCCTCACCAAAGAAGTCCTAGAATCTCAAGCTCAACTCTTCCTACCCTCCGAACCAAAATTAAAGCTCATTACAACAAAAATCAATTAATTGTGTTTTTGTTTATGACAATATCTGAAATAACCATTGTGTTTTATGTTGATTTTTAATGCATAGTGTACAATAAAATTCTAGTATCAGCTTATCCACCCCGCTGTAAACAATGTCGCGATCAAACTGTAATTAAACAGTATTACATTCGCATCTGCACAGCGGTAGCACTAGTTTTCAGAACCGTCAACTTAGGATTAACTTAACCTCTCTTTCTACAATTAAGTTAAAATTAAGCTGGTAAATACACAAGAAATGCAAACTACATACAAGTGAAATCTGTAGAAAGTGAAAGCAAATGACCTGTGAGCCTAAATAGTGCAGCGAGGACCTGTACTCTGCAAGGCATAGAGCTGTGAAACCTCGCCCTGATTCCTCGCAGGCGCCGGAATTCGAATTTATAATTATTCCAGTTGTTATCTCCTGGAAACTTGTTGTGGAACAACGCCCAGATTTCTTGATATTTAACATCTTTAGTTCAGTTCAGATCAGATCGACGGTCGCCTCAGATACCGCACCGTCAACCGTTGTGAACTTTAAAGTGTAAGCAGGTACGAGGTACGTAGTATTCGCTCATGTCATGACTGACAATATGCCTAATTGTAATGTACTGCATGTTCTACGTTTGACGTTCAACCTTCTATTTTAACTTGGCTTAAATTAATTTCTAATTTTCAATTTAATTTTTACAGGTTGTCTGAATCTAAACCGTAGTCAAAATGGCACTCAGTGATGCGGATGTGGCGAAGCAGGTAATCCTGAATTTTTAACTATTGAACAATACTACATACTATAGTACTTATAGTCTAAGAATCTTTCATATTCATTCCATCTTCATTAAAGTCAATCAGAACAATGGTTTTGTCATGGTCGATGTTGGTGCAGATAATGGTAGACAATAGAGCAGGGTATAATGTTGAAGCTAAATTGTGTGCCTGGGTAATAACAAATAATAAAAAAATCAATTAGACAACATATTCCATATGATTCCGCATTTAACATATGCTCTGAATCAATACACAATATAAATCTAATTGAATTTCCAAAGACAAAGGATTAAGGAATGAATATGGCAATTTTTTGTGACATTTTCAAATGTTATTTGATTTAATCAGATCAAGCACATGATGGCTTTCATTGAGCAAGAAGCCAATGAAAAGGCAGAGGAAATTGATGCAAAAGCCGAAGAAGAGTTTAACATCGAAAAGGGACGACTTGTGCAGCAGCAGAGGATCAAGATTATGGAGTTCTATGATCGGAAGGAAAAACAAGTTGAGCTCCAGAAGAAAATGTATGAAAAATATAAACATGGACGTTTTTTTTTACATTAATAAAATCTAAGAATATGAACTATTATAACAACAAAAGCCAGAAATTCACGTTTTTAAATTTTTTTCATCTTTTAGTCAGCAGTCCAACATGCACAATGCCGCTCGTCTTCGTGTCTTGAAGGCCCGTGAAGATCATGTTGCAACTGTGCTGGAAGAAGCGAAGAAACAGCTTGCTGACGTCGTGAAAGATCGTGCTGCATACAAGAAATTGATTAGTACGCTGATGGCTCAGGGTCTGCTCCAGGTTTGTTTAACTCTGCCTGTGTTTTCTGGCTTGTAAAAATCACGACGCATCGTTCATTTGGATTTCATGACTAATTTTTACAGTTACTCGAAACCAATGTCCTGATCCGTTGCCGTCAAGCAGATTTGGCTCTAGTTGAAGAAGTTCTGGTTCCCGCTGCAGAGCAGTACAAAGTATCTACTGGAAAAGACGTCAATATTAAAATTGATCAGGAAAGCTTCTTGCCGGCCACCATGTAAGCTATAAGCATTATCTGTATTCCAGGACAGCACAGAATTTGTACATTCGTAGCGACTCCTTTGTTGAACCTTAATAATTATTTACAGAACTGGAGGAGTGGAATTGAGTGCTCAGAAAGGTCGGATTAAGATTGCCAATACTCTGGAGACCCGTTTGGAAATGATTGCGAAGCAGATGGTTCCTGAGATTCGTACAACCCTGTTTGGGAAGAACATGAACCGTAGATTTACCGATTAGGTTACACTCGGACTTAAGCTCTGAATTCATTATTCCAATAATAATGTGAAATCTAAGGTAGCCCGTTGTTCCAGTCATTCCACGTTCTCTAATCGTGTACTCGTAATCGTCATTAAAATATTTGTTCCGAGAGTTGTACAATTATGTAGTCTACAAGCATAGTTAGAGTAGATAGTAGATTTTTTGTCAGAATATACTAAAGTTTGAAATCCTAGAGAGTAAAACACATTCCATGGAAAATATTTCTGTATGATTTTATTTTTGGAGCCTAACTTGCAAATACTGGCGCGAATCTTCTGTTAGCGAAATTGACTTCATGGGATACAAACAGATAACAGTTAAGTACATTTATATGCGTAAATATGTATTCTCATTCAGGATATTGCCGCATCAGGTTAACTACAGATTTACCGGCTAAAATGTTATTCGTAATATCAACTATTTATGTAGCATACCTTAGCATCCTGTATGACAACGAGTTTAGTAGGCACTTCAATCAAAATAAGCGGAAAATCAGTGCAAGATGAGTTCCGCTGAAGCTATTTGTGCCTGATACTGTTATATCTTGTGAATGAGGAATTACTGTATTTATCTGTTTACCTTGGGTAAACAATTATCTACACGACATACTAGGTATGTACATTTCTGACTCAACGGACCACGCATCATATTAGCAATAGCCGAAACTGCTAAATTATTTGATTTGTGTACCTGCTTGTTTTCTTATCATGAAACTCCAGAATTTATCACCTTCTATTTAGCTTTAGCAGTAGCCAAGCAAACCGGTACCCATGAATGACTGACTAGTAGTGTGTCTATCCTCATACCAAGAACAATTAAATCTTATGAGTTCAGCTCGCTTGTAGTCCTTGTAAGCGCTATGTAACGTAATTTAGGGAACAATTAAAGAATAATAATTTACAATTACTTTACCGACCCAAAATCTCAACAAAAACTCCAAAAATGCGAACACTAATTAGTATAGCCTTTATTTCGGTGAATTCAGTGTTAATTTTAGGTTTTAATTTTGATCTCGAGAATCCTCTAATCATTAAGAACTCCTATCAATCCAAGAGCCAATTTGGAGCTTCAGTGTCCCTCATTATCGATAAGGATACTTCTTCGTCATGGTATGTACAATTATACCTTATGTGCTCAGGAGATGTCATTGACAAGACGCTTCCTCAGCGTTTTAGATATTTCAGAAAAAACCAGTATTTATGAAAATCACATGTGTATATGAACGACGTTAATACGATTAATCCTCATATCCAGGTTAATCGTAGGAGCCCCTAGAGGAAATTCTTCCTTGCCAAAACAATATAGCATTCATGAACCCGGTGTCATTTGGCGTTGCAGTTTAGGAAAGTCAAGCGATTCTTGTGAGGTTCTAGTAATGGATGAGAGTGGTAACGAATGTGAGTTGCTTAATTGTAATATATTTGGAAATTAAGTCTGTTTAAAAGATTTTTCGAATTAGTGGATCGATCGGACTTGTTAAATTTTAGTGCAGCCATATCACAACACCGCTGATGTTTATAATCGGAAAGATGGTGGTCGTTTGGGCGAAGTGTCTTTCATAGGAGACTCCGATCGTTTTGTCGCATGTGCACCAAAGTGGTCCAATCAGAGGGCGGCGTTAAGTACTCCCGGAAGGAACCAATCACATTATTACATGAATGGACTCTGTTACTGGCGTCCTAAATCACATATTGTTCAAAACGATATTCCGTCTCCGTTATTGAATCACACGCTTATTCCTTTGCGGGATAAAGGTTAGGTCAAGGATTTGCTCCAAGTTTTCATTATAGCTTACAGCGTCTTTCTGTGTATTACTTTTTTATATAAGAAAGTAAAATATTTCAGATCGTCAGGCCCTTAAAGACAATTCGAGCGATTTTGAATGGATTTTTGGAGAATCTGGGTTTTCTATTCACATAACGGACAAAAACGAAATGATATTGGGAGCTCCGGGAGTGAGCGATTGGATGGGTCAGTATGCGACATTCGTTATCCATTACAATGATTAAATCCGACAGTGCATTTCGTTTCCACCGTAATACTATCAAAATACTCATTTAATTACGACATTAATCTAGGCACTGTAATTCGTCTATCGGACCGTTCTGGAGAAGCGGTTTCTCTAGAAAGAAATGGTCTAAGAAAGGAATACGGTAGTATGTTCCATGCCTCTCCGAACATCATTCGTCCCGATGACAAAAATCAAAGAATGAAAAACACATATTTCGGTAAAAAAACATGTTAAAACTGTGGATCAATTCTCTGTATTTCAATCTTGAGTGTAAATGCAATTCACTGACTTCATCTACGAGCAGGTTTTGCCGTTTCGGCTGGACACTACTTTCAATCGAGCAACAATGCAACACAGTTTGCAGCAGGAGCACCGAGGAGTAGTATCAAGGGTAATCTTACAGGTCACGTGACTATCTTCAGGTTTCCAGAAGGCAACGACGATCAAATATCTGAGATCCAAACACTGGATGGTCCGGGTGGTACAGGGTCATACTTTGGTTCTGTACTATGTTCCGTCGATTTGAACAAAGATGGGTATGCCGATTTGCTCGTTGGAGCACCACGTTATAATTCTAGAGTTCGTGCACAGCAACCGCAGCAGCTTCAGAGATTCGAGGAATCCGTTACGGTTACGAAGGCAGGAATCACAGGCTTCCAGGATAAATCCGATTTCATTGGAAATGGGGACGAAGGTGTTGTATTTGTGTACTTAAGCAATGGGGTAAATGCAAAATTATATTTATGAAATCCTCGAATTAATCTTAACCAATAGCCTAATTATTTGATTTGAAGAAACAAATGTTTGATCCGGTACGAATCAGCGGAAGTAACAAACCCTGGTCCCATTTCGGTTCAGCCATATCTTCCCTTGGGGACATCAATAACGACGGATATTATGGTGCAGTTAGCAGTTCCATTCATTCGATCTATCCTATATTGATTCGCTCAGGTTAATTAAATACTTTTGATTGATTTCGAAGATGTTGCAATTGGTGCACCTCGTGAAGATTCAAACCGAGGAGCTGTATATATTTTCAATGGTGGACCAAACGGTTTATCAACGAAGTACTCTCAAGTTATATACGCCAAAGAACTGTATTCTGGGCTGCTGGGTTTTGGCAATAGTATCTCAATTGGACTCGATATTGATAAAAACAGCTACAACGGTACCAATACCAATCTTCCAATGGAACAAGCAGAAATATTTAATTCGGTCTTTCTCCATGCAATATGTCTGATGTAAAAAATATACTATCCAGATATAGCCATTGGTGCGTACTACTCAAGCCATGTCGTCGTTCTGAGAACCCGACCAGTTGTAACGATTTCGGGAAGTCTTACATCGCCAATTTCAAATATTAATCTAACTGCCGAGGAATTCAATTTTATGTCTTGCGTCACTTACACGGGATACGAGGCTCCACCCACGCTGAGTAATAGTTACACACGAACTCAGTTAACCGGTTGAGCCTAATCCAATTATACATGAATAAAATGTCCGAATTTACCAGATATCCGGGTTCATCTGTCTTCCGATACTGACACCAAGCTTGGAAGAGTTCACATTAAAATACCCGGTACTACTTCGGAAAGCAATCAGAATTACGTATATGTTGTGAACGCCCAGTTGAACCTAGAGACGTGTAGCTCTTATGAAGCCGTGGTTCGTCGGGTGTGAAACCAATCTATCATTTTAATTAGTGACATACAGCATACAGCAGGTGGTTGTAATTCCCAAGCTTATTCAATTTCAGAACCTGACACTGTCACAAGGACCAGTGGTTATACGACAGGAAGTTTTCCTGGAGGACGAAACGGGTAGCAAGCCAAAGACCAAGACAACTTATGATATCCAACCGAGCGGATTCGGGTCCGGTAGTCCACCGAAGCTGGTAAAATCGGGACCACGTTTTGACTCTTTCTGTAAAACATGTGCTCGAAGAAATTTGAACCAACCCAATTACGTGTCCCTGAGTTTACCCTTAGCTGTAGAATGCGGTGATGACAAGATTTGCCGTGCCCGGCTAAAAGTGGAAGCTTCGTTTCAAGGGATTAGGTAAAATTATTGGAATTCCCATGTTATACATTACCAAAGCTTTATGATTCCATTTCACGTGTCGATTTGTTTCTAGTGATGACACTTTTATCCTGGGAACAGCCAAAGCAGTTGCTCTTCTAATCGTCGTTTCCAACTTGGAGGAAACCGCCATATCGCCAGGCGTCACGGTTTCTTGGACTAGTACTAAAATATTTACGTTGTAAAACGCTAATGGCTTAATACAATTTTAACGTATTCTCTCCTATAATTTTACAATTAGAGAGAAATCTGGTCGAGATTCCGCCAAACTGCGACTTTGTCACTCCCACCAACTTGTCCTGTACCTTGGGAAACGTTCTTCGAAGCGATAAAGGGGAAACGAGGAATCTTATCTTGCAGTTTGAGATGAGCGACCTTATTGCCGGTCACCAAAACACGCCGGATGAGTTTGTGCTCACAATTCAAGGCACCACTGTGTCACACCAAGCTGAAATTGCCAGGGTGGATAAAATGCTTCACATCAAGGCACAGGCTGATATTTTTGTTTCAGGAGAACCAGAATTAGTATATTTCTATGAAACTAACCCAGCACAGATAGTTGGTCATAAATACAATGTAAGTGGAGTACAGTAGCAGCAGAATAGCAATATCGGTTTCATGAACCTAAAATGCTTTTAGATCTCATTGGAAGGCCCGAGCACACTAAGCAATATTGAACTGGTATTCGAAATTCCATTCCGGATTGATACACATTCCGAGGGTCCACCATTCGTTAATATAACGAATATTTTGGTACTTTTTAATTTTAGCTTTAATATTCAGATCGTCATATATCACTAATTCATTGAAAATTATGAAGGTACAATACGACGGACAAGACTTACCCTACAACGCATTGTTTAATGGTGTATCCATCTTCAGCCCTGAATCTTATATGCTGCATCATGCGAGCGATCCAGATCTTGATGATCTGGATTTGGACATGGGCTTCAGTGATACGGAATTCGTAGGAAAAGATTTAAAGAAACGAGAAATAAGCGATGAAGTCCCAATTGAAACCAAGAAACTCCCTTCTAAAAGCAAGAGCCTAACCGTTAAAGACAAAGTAATCCAGATTGACTGTTCCAGGAATTCGGTTCAATGCGCTCGAGTTACTTGTTTGATACATGAGTTCAAGCCTAATACATTTTCAACAGCAGAGATATCAATGAAAGTGGCGACTCAAGACATGCGTAAGTTCATTAACTTTGGATTCATGGAATTTGCGAAGGAACACAGCACATAACACAGCTGCCAATAACATTAGCGCCATAAACATATCTAAATTATACAGGTAATTTAATGAAACAATACAATGCACACGGAGTGCAGATTCGAAGTCAGGGTCGAGCACTTGTAAATAAAAAATTTCAACCATTCCCGCACAAGCCAGATTCGTACGATTGTTCCACCACCATTTCTACAACGGCAGGGAAAACTCCGGAATGGGTAATTCCGGCGTCGGTCTTCGGTGGTCTTCTCATTCTGGCTTGCATCACACTTTGCCTTTGGGCAGTGAGTTTGTTCGAACAATTTTACCATAATTGGTCGAAAAATTGTAAATCCATTTCCACTAACCATCTTTTTTGCGATTCAGATGGGAGTGTTTGACCGAAAAAAAACAACAGAAGTCGCTGAAGTAATGAAAGCGGAAGAAAGAGCAGAAATGAAACCCCTGAACGCACAGAGCATTGATGAGGAAGACGAAGTATTTACACGTGATTATGATTAATGCGGGATTCGTTGATAGCTGTTCAGCGATCTCATGCATGAAAGATTTTTAAAATCTGTATTCTTTTACATATCTGTTCAATAAATAATTGTGCATGAAATAAAGTACATCAGATTCGATGGTTTTGAACACTGGGATATATTCTGTTTACTAATTACGCGAAACCCGATTATGTTTTCATTGTATAAAATCTTGATTGCGGTACAAAATGTGCTGAGTGATAACAAGCGTGTGTGTTTTGCAATATATCAATATCCGTGAAGGATATTGATTTGATTCATTTCGATCATATCAAAAGTTTATTCCAAGTACTCCCTAGATGAAGCTCGACTTCTAGCAGCTTGTTTTTTCTTCAATGTGTTTCGCCCACCACCACCACCGTCTGCCGCACGTTTGTCAGGCGGTACCATAATATCATTGGCTCCTGTGGAAAATATTAGAAACAATAAAGGGGCTGGAAAAAACCTGTTTCTCGGTGAGTTTCAGAGAAAGGCTTTTGGTGGATTGGGGTGAAAGTCGGAGGGTTTAGGAGCCGACAGGAAAATGATTTATTACGACAGCATCCAGCCTTACCTCGCCTGTATGCCGTCAGCTGGTAGGGACGAGCGTAGTTGGGGTAAAGGCTATCCTCCGTATCATCGGAGTCAGACTGATGCTCGTAGTACCGGTAACCTCGCGACTCCACTTGACCCCCAAAGTCCTTTTGACTTGGAATACAAGGAACTTCTAGATATAGGCATTTTCATGAATCCTTAACTTGTTGTTATGTATCCGTGATGTATTATGCGTTAATCATCCTTGTATTTATGACCTTACCCTCAGGCGGTGAAGCGTTCGGCGCTGATTTCCTTCGATTTCGCTTGAAATTAGCAGCAGGTATCGGTGGAGCGGCATCATAATTATCTCGCTGCCCGAACGTTTGAAAGCGCACTGTAGAATCACGAATCTCCATTGGAATCGCTTTGGAAGAGTTCAGTGTAGCATAAATGGACATGTTGCCACCTGATGAAGAATCAAATATAAATAACTACAATCAGATGTTGCATTATTGTTAAGTAAAACATATTTTTCGACGTTCAATGTCAGAGTATGTTTAGACATCTTTCATTATGTTCGAATTAGGAGAAAACAAACCAAGTAATGTCCAATAAATCAGGGTTTGTGCCTCCTATGTGTTCTCTAGCAATGTTTTTTCACGGCTATCTTCTGTGCGCTATGCTTCTTTGCAAATTCGAAATGTCGCGATCGACAAGATAAACGCTAATGATAGCTTTCAGGCTAATTCGATACATAAAATTAATTAATCCGTATTGCGAACGACTATAATATTCCCATGCGCGTTATCCCTCCCGTGACAAAGTAACGTTTGAAGTGTAGCGTTCCAATTAAATATGTGAATAATAGCCTGGCTAACCTGCCCTTTGGCTCACAGCCTCCAGTTTACCACCTGCTTGTCCGTCTTCGGAACTGAGCCAAGTCTGTTGACTCGTACTGTGAGCAAACTTCCATTCTTCTTTTGCAGAAGCTCTGTGCAGAAAAACACAAAAGAAATACAATAGCTGTTAGTAAAAAAGAAAAGTAAGAAACCGTAAAAGTGTGGGCCAGGAGCCTCCTTCAACCTCCGTGCGGAGGAGCAGTGAAAGGCTGAGAATGAAAGATGACTTTCTCTCTACACAGCCTTCTGGAGTGGGAGCACAAAGAGAAAAGATAATAGGGGCTCCTTTGATGGACGAAGACAATAAGCGGAGGCTCTGAGCAGTCCATCCGCCTCAGTGGGACACTTGAATAGAAAGGACCTCTGCCTTATGTGGCTTTCCCTGCCTTGATTCCCTCACCTTCTGCGGAGGACGATGAGGAGACAGAGACCGAGGGCACAGGTGCAGATGACAGCCGACACAATCGGCACCACCACATGTGGGTCCAGGAAAAACGAAACTCCGCTCGACCTCTCCTCTGCCACCCGACCTTTTTCCTTCTGGACCTTCTCGTAGTTGACGAAAAATTCTGAGGACACAAGGACAAAAGAAATACGCATTACGATTAGGATTACAGTTTATGACCAGGTAAGCAAGAAACCCGACATTGTCAACTGTGTGGAGCATGAAAGCGACACCGTTAAACCTGTTATTACAGTATTTCCAAAACCGGGCCCAAAGTACAGATACTACGTAGGTATATTCCCAATTAAAGCTAATGAATGCTCCATTGGTTATCTTATGTGTCAATATTTCAGAATTTCCTGTATTCGACAGGATGAAGGCAAGGGGCGATATATTATTTATTGATTACGTCATACCCTGAACACTCATTTTTAGCGAGCGGTTTATCACCAAATTATTCAAATATATCTTGGTCTAGTGTATAGGTACTAGAACACTTGCAATAATGAATTCTGTTTGGCCTTATATATTTAACTTAGTATATAGAATTTATTATTTCATTATACAATACAAAATGTTGGAATACTCACAATCAGATAAATAGTTTCTTGTATGGTGGCTGTTATTTAATATGCATTAGGGTTAAACATTGGTTATGGCGGAATTGCATGTTTCAATATATGCTGTGTGGGAAGGACCAAGGACGAACCATTCTGGTTTGATTTTAGGTTGTTGTCACTTGAGGCAGACAGGCATTTATTAAAGTACAAGATTTCTGCTTAAACCACATTTCAAACAATATTTTGGATAATTCAGTTCAGCTTCAAAATGTTGTCAAATAAAACATCGACATTTGTTTCTCACTTCTTTACATACGGGGACATATTGAATCTGTTTCCATACGACTGGGATCGACGAAATTATCGACTTGCCTGGTCAAAATCGAAAAGATACGAAGTATACTTCGTAATTGCGCTACTGTTATACACCTTTGACACCTCATATGGAATAGCTGTTCTTGTTCACATTATCACTTATCAACCTGAGGATATCGATCCGAACATGAAGTTAAAAATCATGCTACATGTATTAACTAGACTGGGGGCTTTAATTTTAAACTACATTATGCTGTTGATGTCGAACTCCAACATGAATTTCTACAACCAGTTGTTTGTCACAAATGCTGAATGCCATCGTAAGCGTACTTGTTACACTTAACACTTGTGTGTGCAACATGTAATATTAATTTTTTAAATAATTCTAGGTAAATACGAGGCTGAAATGTTACTAGCTGATAATCGGTTCTTAAATCCTGTTCCAATGCTTGTATTTGCATTATTTGCTAATTCATTTGGTCCAGTAATAAACTATCTCAGCGACTTTGATAGTATTCACTACTGGTCATCCCAAATCCTTGGACTCGGACATTTCATTTGCAGAATCCCGTTCATTCTGTTGGAATTTTATATTTCGGCAATGGCAATTTTTGGTTTGGGATTCTACATTCTGATGGGTTTACTCCACGTTAAAGCAATGTCAACTTCGCTAAAAATGCTCCGGTAAATTATTTCCCCAATAGTATGTATTCTAAAATTTACAGAGTAGTATGGAGTAATTTCTGAATATTTACAGTATGCAACTGCTCCAACGGAAAACCACAAGTTCAAAACAACTAAGTTTGTTCAAGGTCTATCGCACACTACTAACGATTACTTTCAATGAAGCCTGTTTCCATCTCACTGCATATGGAACAGGAGCCATGTTTATTTGCCATGTTATGCTGAACGCAGTAATTGTGAAGCTCTATAACAGATTTCCGCTCTTTAATGTACTCATATTTGTCTTCGCTTCCGGTGGCGCTATATTGTTTGAACAAGTGTGGTGGTCAACCGCGGGGAGAATATTCAACGACTCCGAAGCATTAATAAGACAACTCAGCTACTCAAATAACAAAGAAAATCAAAAGATTGCACGGTCATGTCGACCAGTTTGCCAATACTGTGGAAACTTTTACCACATTAATGGTTCCACGGTGTTCAATTTCTGGAATTACCTAATTAACTATACAATTACAGTAGCGTTGCTTTCCTGATTCCCGATTACTGCCATTTGTAAACCCAGATAACTAAACGCAAAATGACCCAACAATAACTTTCACGCCTCCTGGAATGTGTTTCGAAGGAAAGGCATGAACCATGTGCAAACTGTGATATGTTTATATAGTAACGATTTTGGCTAAACCAAAACATAATAGGTTACGTATTGATTAATTCTCAGTAACTTACTAATGGGTTCAATTATTAATATACCGCCTGTCTACAAAGTCGCGCACCCCCTTGCCAGGTTTTGCCATGGTGATAGTATAAATTCTACTATAATATGT
>JAQFYT010001598.1:0-15752 GCA_034694925.1 Ceratophysella denticulata
GGTATACGTAACTATCTGTATACGGTTATTATAAGCTTCTCCATATGCTGATACATTAATTTTTCGAAAACAGTGTAAGGCCTAAGTAGAATCGACCAGGCTCAATCAATTGATTTCCTTGTCCAGCATAAATGTTTGCGGGTTTAGGAATATGTGTATATCGATATAATAACCAACATAGCAAACATGGTAAATGTTAATGGGTATGGTTAACCAAAGGCGAATCAAACTCATTTCTTCCGACTGTAACTGGATATAAAATTGAATTTTACATCTGTACCGAAATTCATAAAAGCAACACCGAACGATATAATTATAGAATATTTTTATATAGGTCAGGTTTTCCAATAAAGTTCGTTAAAGATGAAGAAATGGTGGCATCTGTCTGTAGCAATAACTATTTGATAAGCTTTAAACATCGTCATTAAAGAACTCCGACCTCTGTTTTTTCAGTTCCAGGATGTCCCGGCTAGCGAGAGCATGTCCGCTCCTGGCCCTGTTCATCCTTCAGCTCAGCCGAGCCACAAGCTCTCAGAACTACTCCAGTTCTTTTAAAGACACAGACGTGGTGACCGCAGTTGATCAGTTCATGGCAGGACCCCTCATGGCCAATATAACTCGCCCACCGTCTCATAACTACACGGGCGTGAACAACTTCTTGGCCCCGTCCATCGTCCACGGTTTTAAACCCGTCTATGATACGGACGCCCAGTTCGTGTCCATTACCACGGAGCACCCTCAGCCCCTCCCACCTCCGCGCCGGAAACCAGGGTTCAGTCTTTTCAAAAAGAAAAAGAAACGTCCGCAACAGCAACCACCTCAGCAACCACAGCCCAGTCCCTCCCCACAACCCCAACCTCTGCAACCCCAGCTGCAGTCTGGCGAAGAGTCCATCGAAAGCTCACAACGCCTACCGCAACCCCAATACCAGCCAATCAACAATCATTTACAATCACCCCCGCATTACCCCTCCCACGGACCACCGCAAAGTACTTTGGGGAAAATTGCTTCCATGTTCATGCAGGGCGTACACGCGAGTCAGGGTCGCTACCCGCCACCGCCTGGGAGCGGTGCGCAGTGGCGTCATCCCCCACCTCAGCAGCCACCGCATCAGCAACAACAGCAACACCAACCCCAGAATTACCTGCCGCAAAATGCTCAGCAACCGCCTCAAAATCAATTCACCCACCAGCCCGCTCCTAGCTTGGGAAATCCGGCGTATTCTCGTCCACTACCGATTAGACCGAATAATAATTACCGAGGGAGTTTGAATCACTATCTCCAGCGGATTTCGAATATGTTCTCTCGAGCTCCGCAAGTTCCGGGTTATCGTCCGTATACTTCACCGCAACAACCAATGTATCCGAATTACTATCCGCTGAATTCGTATGCTCCGAATTCGGCTCAAACCACGGCTGGAACACCAGTTCAAGCTCGGCGGAAAAGACTCCGTGTGAAGAAACCTGGTGCGGATCGACGACAAGATCAGTATCTGACGGGTAGGCCTAGAGCGACCAAAGAAGAACCTGATATCAAGCCTGAAACCATGGAAGTGAAGCTTCACACCGGAATTCGAACGGAATCTCGGGGCATGCTGAATAAACGATTATTCAACAGTTTGGAACCGGTATTTTTTCGTATGAAGCGAGACGTCACTGCGGCAGGTTACCGGATGCCTGGAATTTTCGGAATGGATGGCGGAAAACCGTTTTATTTGGACAAGGATCCGAATACCGGGGATATAACCTTCACCCCGAATTCCCAACAAAAAAAGTCTATTTCGAGTAACGAAGTTGAAGCGAACGGTACTGATGCCGCCAAAAAGAAGAAGCCCATGCCAATCATTATCCATTCCTATTCTAGTACCAAGATGCAGGGACAACGACGACCGATTAATACCAAATTCGTGCCGAAGAAACCAACCTTTTTCTATGGAAATCGATCCACCACACTTGCTCCTCCGAGGCTGCCTAGTTTCTACCCCAAGATTCAATCTTTGAGTGATTTCAAGAATAGTATGGGGATCAAGACCCTGACCACCACGACCACAACGACAACGACCACAACTACCACCGAAGCACCCACGAGCACGAGCACTACCACGAAACCCACTACTACGACCACAACTGTAGCCCCATCAACCACGGAAGGAACCACCACTACGACCCAAGCCCCTTCAACGTATCCTCCAGGATATGACCCGTATTTGCCATTTGAGCTTTTGCATCTTCAGACCCGGAAGCCAGATCTGATAGAGGAACCTGCTATTGTCCACGAAATTGATCTTTCAACAAGCTTCTTCCCAACAGGGATCACCGGTGGCCATTCTTTGAACGACGGACGACCTCAAGAACCGGAAGTAATTCAGGGACACGTTGAAGTCGTGCCACTGGACTATGGAAATACACAAGGAACCCCGCCACCGTCCCCCGTACCAGAGATTCAACCGGAGGTTTCAGCAGCGCCAGTTCAACCCGAAAATCCAATCGTGACCGTTGATCCACCACAGCTGGGTCCGTTGCCAGGAAATGCCTCTGTCGACCCTATTATCAATCCCGAAGAACCTGTCACCGAGCAGGATGAATACTACGACTACGAATCACCGATCCAATCTGCTCCGGGACCACAATTCCCACCGTTCTACAATCCATACAACCCACAACCAGGTCCACCGAATAGCTTCAACTCCTTCGGTCAAGGTGGTCAGCAGCCTTGGTACTATCCGCCGCCACCCGGTCAAAACGGACAAAATGGTCAATTCTATCCACCCTGGGGCCCGTACCCACCGCCGAACATGCAGGGTCAAGTTCCTCCACAATTTTTACCACCGGGCGGCCAAGGATTCCCACCACAAGGGCCTCCGTTTCCACCACAACCGGCAGGACCAGGACCGATTCCGGCTTCACAGTCCGGAGTGACCCCTCCAGCTGTTCCGACGACCACATCGGTGCCTTCTCCAACGACGGGGAGCACAACTGTCGCCGTGACCACAACCACCACGCCTGTGACCACCACAGTAGAAGTCACTACGCCATCATCGCTACCGCCATCTTCATCGTCCACTACCACTCCAGCCAATATACCATTGATCGTTGCTGAATCAGAAGTATCGGAAGAAGTAGCATTATCCGTAGAAAAGCCCAACGGACCCGGTTTCAATCCAATTCAGTTACCTGAAACTCATCAACGACCCGGACCAGGACCACCGATGCCACCTCATCCACATCACTTCCGTCCTCCACCACCCAACTTTCGACCACCCTTCCCACCTCCTCCGCATCACTTCAACCGCGGCCCGCCAGGAAAATATCCACCACCGCCGCCATTTATGCACCCCCACCGCGGGAACTTCCCTTTCCGGCCACCACCGCCCGTAGGAGATTTGATGAAAAACAAACCCCCGCCGCCACTCCCTCAACAACCACCATTGCCAACCAACGAAGTGTTTACGACACATCCAACCCCGGCACCCACATTCGGTACCACTCCCCAACCAACGCTTCCACCAAGAACCAATTCAGAACCAAGTTTACTCGAAATTGAATCGGAAGAAGTGCCCAGCGTCGTGGTACAAATGCAGGATAGGTTAGAGTTCCCGGAAATCACTAGCTCAGCTCCATTGCCGACCACGACCACAACCATTCCGACCACCACGACCACAACAACCACAACGACGCCTCAACCAACTACAACCACCACTACAACAATCACAACTACTCCTGCGCCAACTACCACCACGACCACTACTGTACCAACGACGACAACGTCGACCACGCAAGCTCCAACTACCACAACAACTACAACCACAACAACACCGGCACCAACTACCATTTCCACTACCACTCCGGAACCAACTACCACCATTGCAACCACGCAGCGCATCACAACTACGAAACCAACGACAACTACTCCAGCACCGGCACCGTCTCCATTGTTACCACCGCAGAAGGACGGTTCGAACGAATATGAAACCTACTATGAGGACTATCCCGAAGAAAGTTCCATGATGTACAACCCATTTTCCAACGCCCAGGGTCATTACTATAGCACGAATCCCGCCAAGGACGCTGCCCCCGTTGAACTTCCAAAGGAACACTTGCTTGCCAACCTGCCAATGCTCCAGGGAACGCAGCTTGGTTTCCGGGAAGACGAAGCTCCAGCACTACAGCAATTCGAGCCAGATTTCAGTGAGAGTAATCCGGTTCCGGTGGAAATCCAACCGGATAATTATGTCCATCCATCCAGAAGTCCTATCCTTCAATACACCGAGGATGACTCCTTGGTTGAAATTACACAGCATCATGTCCACCCCAAAACCAATGTACCGCATGTTAAACATACTACCACTCAACTGCCATCAACCCAGCCGCCAACGACTCGACCAAGCTTCAAACCCAGCGAAATTGACAATTTCTTCATTTCGGCAGAAAAGATTCTAGATGAACCCGAATACAAATCACCTGCCGTTCAGAATGCTGCTGAAGAACCGGAACCCGAAGACGATGCTCCGCTTCCAAATATTCTTCCTCAATTCCGCCCAAATGCCAACGTTGACCCGCGCGAGAGACTCCCGCTTTTCGGGGAAGAAGATAAGCAAGTTGTACCGTCTGAACAATCATCGGTCAAAATGCCAGAAGGTCCGGTTGAAATTCCACAACAGTCCATTGAAGAGTATGAAGATGAGGAGGAACCCTTGCCCACGCCACCGAAACCCGTCAATCTGACCCAGCAGGTACCCCAAAACCAGGAAATAACAGGCATGTACCCACCAGCTCTCCACCCTCCGCAACCACCTGTTCAACAGCAACGACCATCTTCCTTCTTCAGCAACTTATTCTACGGAAACAAGCGTCCACCACCTCCGCCACCACAGATCATGATGGGATTCGGCAATGAAACGAGACCTTGGGGCCCAGGACCACCACCCGGACAATATCCAGGAAAATATCCACCCGGTCAATACGGCCCACCGCCTGGTCAATTCATCCCACCGCCACCCGGTCAATTCCCTGTACAGGGACCACCACAAGGTCAAAACCAAGGTCAGGCCCCGCCACAGCTCCCACCCAATGTCCATTTCCCGGGCCATCCACCACCTGGATCTTTGCCACCACCAGGCCAGAATCCCCAGAACCAAGGCCAACCACCACAACAGCCGGCCAATCAAGGATCGCAACAATTACCTCCACAAGGTCAGGCCCCGCCTCCGCCACAACCGAGTCAATCCCCGCCTGGACAGCAGTATTCCCCACCTCCTCCGCCGCAAGGAAGCGGAAACGGGAATCTCGGTCCAGGAGCTTTTCTAATGCACGGTCATTTACCACCGCCGGGTCAATTCCCTCCACAAATGCATCATGGTCAAGGTCCACCACCACAGGGTCATGGAATTCCAATTCCAGTCCCACATCTTCCAGGGCAGTATCATCCGGGTCACTTCCCACAAGGCCCACCACCACCGGGTCATTTCCCACCGCCCCCACAAAACGGAATGTTCTTCGGTGAGGATAATCAATTGAAGCGCAATGGCCCGCACCAACGAATGCCGCCACCGCCACCAGGATTCTTCCGTGGACCACCACCTCAACACCAGCAAGGTCCACCACCGCCACATCCCATGGCAGGTCAGGTTCACCCTCATGGTCATCCCCAGGGTCAAGTTCAGGGACCCTTTCCGCCTCAGCCTAGTCCATCCCAAGCCCCAAGCCCGGCTCAGACAATTCCACCAGTTCAAAGTTCACCGGCGTCGAATCAAATGGCTGCCGACATAAAAGCCCGTCTCGATACCAGCGCTACTTCATCCGAAGAAGTGATTTACGTAACACCGGAGGAATTGGAGCGACTCAAGGAAAATGGCCAAGCAGATGAATTCGTGGAATACTCAGACGAAGTTGATGTCCCAGCCGGAGCACAACCTGCCGCCGAGGAAAAGGAATCGAGAACAGGTCTACCAGCACCGTCTCCATCCGCCGCACAGGTCCAAGTTCAGGAAGTTCAGCCTCAGCCGACGCCAAGCAATATTGTACCATCCCAGCCAGAACAACCGCCGAGTTCCCAGTCATACCCTGACTACAGCACGAATAATTTCTCACCGTCGGACCCTCCGCCTCAACAAATCTTCCAGGCCACACCACCGCAGAATTTCCAGGCCCCACCACCTCCCCCGCCACAGCCTAGTTTCCCACCGCCCCAACCCTTTGGAATCCCGACCCAGAATCAGAACTACCATCACCAACAGCAGAAACAACCGCAGACTCATTACAATGGACCACCGCCGAATTTCCATCATCAAGAGACAGAATCCTATCAGCCGAAGCCTTCGTCCTCGTCCCACCAAAGTTTCAGTCAGCTGGCACCCAAGATCAAACCCTCACAGCCGCTAGACTACGATGACCTCATCACTGGTCCACCGGTCGATGTGACACGACCAGTGGCTGATGGCCCGCGAGACATTATAGTCAAATCCAGTTTTAGCCATGGGGGTGGTGGTTCGGTGAAATCTGGTAAATCCGCTGGTAAGTTGGAATAATCGACAATTGCAACGGTCTACGCGGACATTAGCTTGCACATTTATTTAGTCTCGAGATTCGATATAAATCGATTTTAGGTGGGCAGTTCTATTTCGAAGTACAATTAAAGCAACCCAAAATCAATTTATCGCTACTTTACGGTCCGTAGATCGTACTCGTACATGAAGCCAATAGAATATCCTGACCCTTACGGTTTGACCTATAGAATTTAATTGTTTTGGTTGACAGAGAACGGGGCCGGATGGAAGGCAGCCGTTGAAAAGGTTCCACTTGAAGACTCAATTAAGTTCATGTTACCGGGCGGTGGGACCAAGGCTACTGGGAGCATTCAATGGGGTGGATTTCAACCAATGGACTAACCTAAACAGCTCTGACCTCTGACACAATCAATTCTCCTATTAATTGACCCTTGTCACCCTGCAGGGTGGCCCTGGGGGTGGTAAAGGCATTGTTATTTTGGGTATTATACTGTTAACTTGTGTAGTTAATCGTGTTAATTTATTTCTTAGCTTAGGTTGCGCAGTATTTCGGGACGGACATTTATTTTTGGCATATTTATATCAGAAGACATACATACAGAGTATACCTAACTAACTTGTTATTATTTTTTTTAAATGTTAAATAGGGGTAACTGATATTTGATTTACTAAATCCATGACTAAATGTGAGCTCAAGTGAGGCATATTTTTGTATTTTCTTTTATAGAAAAAAAAAGTAAAATAAATGTGAATTGCTCAATCGCAAGAATTTGGTGGATAACTGCAAACTGGCTCGTTACACGATACAGCAGGGTATAAGCGACATTTCGGTCGGTTCATCGTTCAACATAAAATAAATTCGATAAGCTCTGTTTCGATTTTCGATTGGATATTGGATATATATTACGTAAAAATGGAACCATGAATCCGTTATTTATTACTTCATCGCTAATTGATTTGCAGCTTTAACTGAATTTTCAGGTTAAACGATAAACAATTGACATATCGCTACCACTGCCCGTATTTTGTATATGAATGAATCCCATCGAACAGATGCTGTTTGAATCAATTACTCTAATTTTCAGACGAACGAAAGTGCTTATAAACGGGAAATTTTATTCTATGAATTTCAAAAACGAAAAAAAAAACAGGAATAACATTTTTCTTAACTGGTAAAAACGTTCCTGAAGGATATAGTAAACCGGGTTCAACCCTGGTTAGGTAGGACCTACAATTTTTCAAACTAAAATAAAATTACGTTAAACAGAATTTTTTTTAGTTTAGTTTAGAGTTTATAAAAGAAGAAACTAGAAGTTAAACTTTGTGGTTAAATCGAGCAAACTTCCAATTTTCCTTTATTCACTTACTCACCAATAATGCAGTAGGGTAGTAATAGCAATTAGACTTACAGTACACACAAATTATTGACATAATTAAAGATGATGGAAAATGTGATAGCAATTGATGTTACTGTTTACAAGAAGTAGTCGGGTGTTCGGCGAGTAACGTGGGGTTCTCCACGACGAGGTGCTGGGTCGAATTGCAGGCTGTAATATTTATACAACAAAAACACACATTAGATTTAAAGATATGACTACGGAACTTCTAAAGAAAACTAACAACAAACATCAAATCGTTAACATGAAAAAATCGGTACTGATATAGTGGTAGCGTGTGATCCCGCCCGGGAGTCTCTTAAAGTTCACCAGTGTTATACAGTAGTTCTTACGAGGTTAGAAAAGAGTATGCAATGCTGGATCGCACTCTATATCTGTACCATTACCAAAAATTGTAAATTCCAATGTGCAGACACTTACAAAGAATATTTAAGTTGATCATCGAGTTCCATGATGGCCGCTTGATTACCACAACGGTAACAATAGTTCGGAGCCGAGAAAATGGTGACGACATTACGATCATGACACCAATTATAACCCTCCATTACCAACTGATGGGCTCTAGAAACTAATGTAATTCCGTTTGAATGGTTAAAAGTTTCAGAAATATCTTGACCGAACGTATAACCAGCTCCTCGGGGTGAGATACCCCAACCACCGCGATCATCCGGATCAGACCACAAAAGGTCACACATTGGACCTTCATGAGGGACTTCTTGGAGCCGGTCCAGAGCCCTGAAAAAGTCAAACAAAAGTTATTAGTTAACCCTCAAAAGGCTGGAGAATGCATTATCTTATGAGTTAACACAAATGTTGCGTGACGTTAGGTTAAGGGTGTTCTCATGTTCTGAATTTTACTGATGACTTCAGCGTTCTTACGGCAATTAAATCAAACGTATGATATGTTCTTAGAAATCTATTAAACTCGTTAATTGACAAGAGCTTGTGCAAAAATTAGACTACTTAGAAAATCCATTTTGCACATGATACTGACTGAATCATGTAAACTGCTGAACCTCTTTCAATAATTAAGAAGCTTATTTGCATTCAAACGACACATCATTCAAAAGTCTATTACGCATGTTACCGCCTTAACATTCTTGCATTTCCTCATTAGCTAATATTACAGCTAAAGCTAAAATGCATAACATGAGAATAGCCTTAATACAAATGGTTGCGTGACAAATTACACAAAATACAGGCGTTAAAAGCATTGGGGAACTGAGCGTGTGCACGAAAAAATTAAACCATGAAACCTGGTTAGCACTTAGGAACTACGCTTAACATGAATATTAATGACTCATGCAAACATAGTTTACAATCTCAGAGCAACCTCGGGTAAAGTTCCTCTTGCTCTGTATTCATGAGTCAAGTCAATAAGCGAGAACTGTACCACCTAATAATAAGTGCCAATACTGATAGTAATAGGCTCATTACTTCCAAAGATAGAAAATAGTAAACGCTGTATAGTTCTGGTTAGGATTTGGCATAGGAAAATATCTCCTTCAGACTCAGTCCCAATAAACTTACCGTATATGATCCAGCGTGTCGATACTTGGACTCAATCCACCGTGCAAGCAAAAAATTTGCGAATCGACGAGGGCAGTCAGAGGTAAATAGTCAAACAAGTCTGTGAAATACTTCCATACATTCGCATTTCCGTACTTCCGAAAACATTCATCATAAAATCCATAGACTTGAGTAATTTGACGGGATTCATGATTTCCTCTTAGAATCGTGATACGGTCCTTGTACCTTACTTTCAGAGCCACTAACAGTGACACGGTTTCAACACTGAAATAGACACAAAATAACATGAAATGAAGATCAGCTCTCAGGTCAATGCTCGTTGTTCGTGCCGTATCAAATAATAACCAACAACCTCTTCTCTTGTTATTGCATTATTGACATATTTCCAATCTTAGAACTAGAGTATCACATAATCTTATCCTAGCCCTAGCAAAACACACATTTACTACACTCACATGGGTAAACAAGGTCTGCCTGGGTTGCGCTATACACAATACATCGAATCCAAGTGCCAGAAATGAAAAATAATACCTTACTTTATGTTCTCTGAATCATCACCAAGAAGAAACGATAAATGCTGTATGAACCAAAGAGAGGCTTATACAACAAATACTAATACGTACTCGTTCTAATGTATAAAATTGAAATGAATGGTGAAAACCAACATGAGACCAAGGTTACAAACACAATCCAATGATAATACTATGTCATATGTGCAGTGTGCTTTACTCTATTCATACCTTGAAACAAATACATATTTGTGAAACCATCATCGTCAGGTTCTCTGCTGAGGACTATCGTATCGTTTCAATGTTCCGCGTCAATCATACATGAAATCCATACTCTTGGTTGTACCAGGTATCAGTTTGAGTAAAGTATTTACAGTCTGAAGCAAACCAATGGATTCTACGGTCGTAAGCTGTATGGTAGTGTAAACCAGGTTTGAATTTACGTATATGCCCTACCATGATTGCACAAACAGCACTGCACACTCACTAAATGATACTGCCTGACCTGACCCTTACACGTTAGAATTTTTTTCTAACAACAGTTATGCTCTCAACCACCTTTATTCGGGTATTTTATTCTAGAAGTTAACGTTCTTGACTAACTGGACAACTCATGGTTGGACATCTAGAAAATTTAGCTCTGCGTCGAGTAATACTTGTAATCCTGAACTTGAATTCTGACAACCAGCAAGAAAAGTTGCTGGGGTAATCAAGAACAAAGAACATCTTTTCAAAGTCAGTGAAAGTGTAAGGATCAGTTCTGCAACTCTCGGTGAAAGGTAGGACGCACAACGCACACTAGTAGAATGGTACCAAAATCTTTATCATATTTGTTTCGTACTTCGTATTTGTACTACATATATTCAACCAGATAAATAATTCAAGACCTTACACTTCAACACCGAACTGACAAAAACAACCATCAATCAGTGGTAGTGAAAAAGAGTCCAGGCTCACTCTACACTGAGGTTGAGGTTATATATACCCATGCACGGATATATTTCGTACATAAATAGGTATAAGATTGATGGTATGTATGACCATGAGGGTGGTGTACACAGATATGTACTTCGAAATCTGTCATCACTGTCACTCTGGCTGGTGGATCAAATCCAATGTTTTAACTTTAAGCCACCGAATACGCAAGGAATGCATAAATATATTCTGGATATCTAGCAGTCTGGAGGTTTTAATTTTTACTACATTTGCATTGCATGTCGTCATGACTGATGCCATCACCATCACCATGTGATATGTCATATATATGTGATTTTTTTTTATTTTTCCTTGATTGATACAATAAAATTCAAAGTCATGCATAAGAAAAGTACGACTTACCTGTAGTAACCTCGATCGACATAGTCTCCCATGAATAGGTAATTAGTATCCGGACTTCTTCCCCCGATCCTAAATAACTCCATGAGATCATGAAACTGGCCATGAACATCTCCACAAACGGTTACGGGACATTTCACTTCTTGTACGTTGGATTCGTTGGTTAGAATCTCCTTAGCCTGAAGAAAATTCAAACGTTCATTATAGAAATCTTGTTCTGATAGAATTTCGAAGCAGCATACAAAATATCGCGCAAAACATAGGAACAAAGCCATATTTTATTGAGTTGTCGACTTTAATTTGATTAGATCGGCCATCGGCCTAAACTGGCATAACATAAAACTTAATGTAAGATAATCTATATCGAACAACCTAACATGTTTTATACCCCGGAAAGCACTTTTTTACTTCTACGTAATACTGTTCGGATCTACTAGGGTGAGCTTTGCATGCAATTTGTGACAGCCAAGCATAAGCATGAACGAACGGGCAAATCCATAATTCAGAAGGTAAACCGCCATAGCAGATAGCATACTGGTGCACTGTAATTATATTAAATTAAATTACGTAATAATATCGAAGGGATATTTCGCCGAATTACGTAATAATATTGAACGGATATATCACCGAATTACGCAATATCGTGGAAGAATATAATATGGTAAGAAAAAATCGTCGACTTAAACGTCAAGCAGACGATGTAGCCAATTAAATACTTTTACGTCCATTTGTAACTGGACTCACAGCCCGGTCCTAGACTCAGTGAATCCAATTAATTAAGAAAAGAACATGTCCTGTATCCTGTTACTTGAAACCCGCCGATCAGGCATTGCATACAATGACCAATGAGAATGGAGTATGATCAATATTGAGGTCCAGTATGCTTCCATACAGATTCTCATACTATTGAACTGTTGGTTTGTGTACCTATTTGTATACCATAGTATAGTCTCATATATAACTACAAACTACAGTAGTTAAGCATTTTATTAATTGAACTGACATGACACAGTAACAGTAAGTTTAATTCGTGTATCTACAACCGATAAAATTGAAAACTTAGAAATCTCCAGTAAAACAATTACTTTGAAGTTTGAAATATGACAACAGAGACTGAATAATGGATTATGAATAATTCTTTAGTACTCTGTCACTGACTACTGGCTTAAACACTTTAGTGGACTTCAGTACGGTTCAATTTACGAATTATTTGAATTTTGTCTTGATACGCAGATAGTCATGCGTAAAGATTCATTTCATTATCAATCAAGATCGGGCAAATGCTAGGTTTTGACAATATTTTTAAAAAGCTTCATTTTGTATTAACTTTTTTTAATTAAGCTAATTGGGTGTCAGGAGTCTAAATAGCATACAAGGTAGCCAACTAGACGCAAATAATGAACTATTTAGTACAAGTTGCAAGTGTTACAGATTGACCTACAACCTACATATTTAGTTCGTATTAACTTTTGTGTTAGCCTATACCCTGAGTCGCGGGGTGTTGGTATTCTGCGCCCATTCCCGCCTGCGACCCAACGAAGTTGCCAACTCATCCCAAATGTCGGACTTTTCTTAATTCGGGTTAGGTTAGGTAATGTTTCTTCCAGTTTCAGCGTATACGCTTTGGAAAACCTAGCCTCTGACCTCAGTAATTTAATGTTGCCACGTTGTTGGGGCTTAGGGGCGCAGAATACCGCTGCATACCTGTGACCTGGGTCTCGCGCCTTTTCACCTTTACGATTACGATTATTTATTAGAATTATTTATTCATTATTATTGATTATACAAACAAACGTTTAGCGTAGAACCAAAACCAACGATGAACGACATGCGCGAATTCGTGACCCGCGGGCAGCTGGAACTCACCTTTTCACAGAGCGTCTTGACCTGTCCCTCAGACAACTGCTTGCACTCATTGAGCTGTTCGACCCAGGCGTCGAGCTCTTTCACGTTGATCTTGTCGTCCATGGCGGTGGAGGAGGAGGTCAGGAGTTACGGCGGGCTGGGAGGTCGATCCCTGAGTTCCGCCGGGTCACTCAACTGCGGGTTTCCGGGGTCAGGCTGATGGGTTGTGGGTGTCTCTGGGTTCTGTGTCACTCGCGGGGGATTGAGTGGTCACGACTGGGCAGAGAGCGAAGGAAGAGGAATCTCATGAAAAGAGAGATACACAACTGAAGTTTTTTTGAGTCTTTCGTCAGGAGCAATGGCGTCGAGTCGGGAGCGGCGGTCGATGGACTGATCTCGACTCCTCAACCACCTCACATATTCCCACTACACCAAACTCCACTCAGCTCCGACCTGAGCTTGAGGCAGGGTTATCTGGTCTGGCCCGGCCTAAAACTTCCTATACAGGAAACCAGATAGACCCTGGCTATAACCATACCTGTCGTAGGCCACCAACATCCTTAATTAATAAGGGTCGTCAATTTAAGTGCCCTAATTCAAACAAGTTTTGCCCTAAACTTTTGACAAGTTTTGTCCTAAGAAAAACGACGTTTTCATCTGTATTCGGCTTTTTAAACCTAACCTAACCTGACTAAACAATCTAACTTATCCTGACATTTCTAAGCATAAATCACGTAACTAATTTTCAATAAAATCAATGAACAATCTGAAACACCGATTTAAGTTTAGGGCAAAACTTGGAGATTTAATTAAGCTTATGAATTTCTGATGTATTACAAATAGATGGTCTGATTTTTATTTGTATTTTTATAAATTATTTTTAAACGAAATCCCAAATGAACATCTTGCACGGAGCCCTTGTTAATATAATCTAAACTAGCTTTTACATAAACACCATAGAGGCACCAACAGTTGACAGTGTTTGTGGCCAACGAATTCAAAATTCAAAATTATTGCTTCTCGTAGTCGTCAGAGATTTTGTAGGTTTGGGTTGTTCCGCATCGGGTATTTGAATTTTTTGGAGTAACTAACCAGTGACTTTCTTGCATTGACAATTGACCGCGACCAATAACGTGGACCATATCGTGAACGTACGACAGTTGACTGCAGCGGTGGTAAGTAGTATTTTATTATACGTATAATGTAGTTTAGATTACGACATATAAATTCTAAAGGCAAAGGGGTTCGGTATTCGGTACTTCTTCTTTTTTACAAGTTTTTCGCACTAAAATTTGAATTTCGCTGAAGTTCGCGCTATATTTGAACTTAAACTTTACGCGCTCTAATTGAGTGAGGGAGGTTTGGGGGACGCTAAGACTATTTGGGTTTATTGCTTATTGACACGAAACTCGAAATTACAGGTTTCGTTGATTTTTGATCGGATTCAGCTGAAGTTAATTGTTTTTTTTTGGGTTTATTCAATGAAAGTGAGCATTGAGCATGAGAAACATTGACTTTTTTGTTTTCAATTTTATAACCTTGTATACTTGGTCTGCTGCTGAGGTTAAACTTAGTCAGGTTTACGGTCCCGTGTAATTTGACTTCCGGTTCCGAGTTTATACTGAAAAGATTGATTTAAATTATCCGAACAGGTCACAGACTGATTAATGTCTCTTCAGGTTAGTCTATGTAAGCATAAATTCGTAACGTTTTAACATTCTTAGCCAGAAAAACTGTAAATATTCTGGATAGCTAGGTATATATGAAATCTTCAGATTTTGCATTGCATTGCTGAGTAATGACCAACTTTCTGATCCCGATACAATATTACTACCGCTACCACACGTTTCGGCTATCTCTTTTTGCTGTTTTCGTGTGGGTGGCTCAGATCCAACGGAGCATAGGCATGTTTTTTACAGAATCATCTCCAAATATACTAAAACGTCCGTCCTTCCTATAACCTATGCCGCTATACCTGCTCTACGTGACTGCTCTGCTATGCATGAGGTTTTTCCTCATGTCAAACTAATTTCATTTTACAGAGCTGAATTGATGCTGAGAGAGAGAGCATAGTAGCTTCAGTGCTACGACTAACGAGTTCATCTATTCCATATACAATAGGAACAGAAAGCATCATAATTCCATCCAATTCCAACTAACTGGTTTTACGTAACAAAACCACTCATACATAGGATAGGCATAGTCATACATACGAGTGTTTCACGTTTCACGATAACCAGGGCGGTGTACGAAATGCGAAGGCATACCTTCACTACATAGGTAGAGTAGACGTTTCTATTTCATACTCCATAACTTCATATCCAAGCTATCCAACCACATACTAAAACTGAACTCAATTGATCGGTACATGGTACATTCGACATCGACATTCATTGAAGCTGTCTACAAAAACGCTCTGTTGTTTGTTGTATGCTATCTAGCTAGACTAAAGAGCAATAAATATTTACTTTATATGAATGACTAATTGGAACAATATGTGCCGCCAAACGAAAGTAAATACGGAATGACATTTAAAACCGGTCGTATCGTAAACCATCAAAGTTTCTATGGCATTGTTGTGATTCATCAATAACGGTTATAGTATATAGCAGCGAATATCGATTTCAGGCG
>JAQFYT010001599.1:0-15748 GCA_034694925.1 Ceratophysella denticulata
CATCGTGTTTGCCAACTATATGCTCAACTACAAGGTCTGGTTCACAAATTGATTGTATCTTTTCCGGAATCCAAGGAATTGAAGCTTATGTATCAACTACATTGACAAGTCACCACGATCCTCTGCTCGTATTTGTGCCAGACGAAGAGAAAAAATGTGATGATGACGACTGTACACTCGAAGCCCTAGTGAAGTTAAAAATCACTACCGATCACCATGAAAGTAACTGTGTCTCCAACCTGGTACCATGTGTTCAAAGGGTCCGTATTGAAGATATGGACATGGCTTCGTCGTCGAATGTTAACAGCAATGGCTCCAATCAAGCAAAATGTACATCACCTTCGTCGCAACCCGGACGTTTGAATACATCGTGCTTAAGGTCAAGTGGTCTGATAAATCCACCTGGAAGGAATCTTTGCTTTGCAAATTCCACTATACAGTCATTGATTCAACATTCATTCAAAATAGAGGATATAATCATAAAGCAGGAATGCGCCTACACTGAACTCATTCGACTGGTTCACCATATCAAACAGTTGAACTCCAACGGCAATGTTACCCAGCTTCTTACGGCGTTGTCCAACACCATCTTTACTAACAACCAACAACACGACTCAATAGAATTTCTGCATAACTTGCTTGATCAGCTCCATCTTGAAGCCACCTTGTATTCAACCAATCCCGAAATCATATCGAATCATTTTCGGGTGGAGCTGCAGGAAATCGAATATTCAAATGTCTGTGACTACCAAACGCTAACTCAAAATCCATCTTGGTATGTATCTCTGCCAATTATTGACACATCCCCGGAAGCTTCACTGGAACACTTACTCCAAAACTTCTTCCGTACTACTACAACGGAATTGAAGACATGCCCCCGTTGTTGCAAACAACATATACTTCTACAGCGTGTATCAATTCAACGGGAACCGGAAACCCTGATTATTCAACTTGGCCGATTCCTAGACTCCGGGGAGAAATCAGATATATTTATTCAGATACCCAAAGACTTTGAAATCAACGTCAATGATCACTTGTACACCTACAATCTCAAGTCAGTAATTCATCACCATGGATCAGTCGGATCAGGTCACTACACTTCAGCCCGATATGATTTAGAAGGATGGACCGTGTATGATGACTCAAATGTGTACATGACCAAAGAATCTGAAGTCTTATCATCTGCAGCCTATGTACTTTTCTACACTTTGAATACCAACAAAAAGACTCAACTATCTTCATAAACCCAAATTGTGACAAGGAGGTTGGAGGAAACGGAGGAAGGAGGCCCAATTGCCAATGATGATATCATGCTCCTGAGGACGTCTGGGAAGGAGTCCACCGTCGTTATATAAACCCCAGATAGAGGGACTTGACTGAGGCCGGCGGCGAGGCTATTTTAAGCCGTTCAAGACTCTATCCAGGTAATGTATTACAATTATTTGAATTATATGATAACAAGTGCCCACACTGATAATTTGTCATTTATCTTATTTGTAGGTACATAACTTTACAAAAGATCACAACTTAAGCTGACGGTACTCAAGGATTCATGGATGGAGTATGCAAACATGGGATATCGTGCTGAGTGAAACAATCATGACTGGTTTTGTCAGGTTCAATACATTTATCGGTCCTCTAAACCCCAAAACTTAAACTTGTTAGGCTTAGGCTGGTATGGTATTACAAAAGGTACGTACGACTGGGGGTTTATGACCGGCCGGGTTCAAGTTGAAATTTTCTGAACGTATCCCCTTGACAAGGGTACAGTCCTAGAATTATTGTTTTAACATTAATTCTACGATACTAGTAGGAATCGGGATGCTTGGACCCAAAATTAGGTTAGGGTAGTACACATGTACTTATAATGTGTATTAATACAGGGAGTCTGGAAGTTCATGAAACCCTGTCAAAAATTCAACAACCCGGATAACATATGGTAATACATTTTTAAGTCAATTTATATATATATGTACTTTACTGTGTGTCTGATTTAAATCAGATCCTACAGAATTTTTTAAATTGGGTGTATCTTTATATAGATGTATTCAGCCCTGTTATTTGCTTGATTTGATCCAAAACATTACTGTTAATTTTAGATCGAGTTGTATGAAGTTTATCGCAGGATGCTGCTCCCAAAAAAAGTTTACTATGCCGGAGCCAAGAATGCAGACAAGCAGCTACACTGATCACGTGAGTGGAATCAATTCTTGAGTATGTTCGTCTTGAATCAACACTGTTCAATAGCTTTAATCTATTATTTTAAATATTATTTGTCCAGAATACACACATTATTAAACTGGGCTTTAACCACTTGGCTACCTGAGGCCCAAATAATAATCACTGAACAGTCCTAATTGGAATGGAACACACCAGATGCATTTTGACATACCGAAAACCGGAAACTGAGAAAGTACGAAATACAAGTAGTTCTGCCGCTGTGGAAAGGCGCTGCTATGGAATCCAATTTAACCCGAGGAGCAACGCTTGCTATGAAAGATGGAATCCTCAAGCGGAATATGTACCAGGACATCATGGAGACCACAGTTGGTTTCAAAATAAGCTCGCGCTTCTGGCTTGACACCATCAACTAACTGAGCTCAGGAACTCAAGGTCTGGATGGACGCCCATATGTCTGCTCAATGAATCTATCGCCCCGTCCTATATGAATATGAATGTCAGATATACCAGTAAAATGTATGCAAATGTTTGCTGTATTACAAGGATACTATTCAAAACTCAATTAATTTATATACTGTCTCGGAAATTCAACATTGATTTAAACCGATAATATATTTTACATCCACTAGGAAATATGAACACGTTGTCTAAGTTTTATTACAATTCTCGTCCGCTAGACCCAAGTAAGATTCTAATTAACCACTTTGCTCCCATGTTAGGGTACACATGATAATACCACGGAGGCTAAACAATAACCAAGGCACCGTGTCGAATTAGGAAGTACGTGTAAGTAGTAATTATTCTAAATTCCAATAATACCAGGCTGTAGCAATGTCATACTGCCCGTAGCCTTCGTATCTCATATCTAATAAACCAACCATATCTCATAAACCATATCACGTATCTCATAAACCAATGTCTCTAAATGCAGTATTCTAGTCAATGTCATACTGCCATTAGCCTTCTGGTCCCAAGGTGCCGTAAGGCAGGTTTTTAAAAATATTATTATTTCAAAATTTGCGTCCTTTCAAACTGTATTGTGTTTCTTCAAATAAATACTACTTACATGGAGATTTTCTCTGAAAGACGTAGTTGTGCTCCTTTGCAGCTCCACGTGGAAAAACGGATTCGTGCATTTCCCCATTTCCCTTGAAATTGGAGACGTACCTGACGATCACGAATATTCCGTATCAGGGTCGTACTGAAAGATTTTTAAGGTTTAATTATTTAGGATATTTAAAGAAAATGTGGTGGTAGCATGTATTTCTCAATGTACAGATTGACAACGACATTTTTCACCAACACGGGCAAAACGCCGTGGATTTCGCTCAACGGGCAGAACTATTCCGACTCTCACTTGATTGAGGGTTTGGATTATGCCAAATTTCTCGACAACTACCGAAGAAGATCGTGTGAGTACTGGGATTTTCTTCATGGCCGCCATGAAAAAGTATTTCGACTACACGACCTATCTCCTCTGTGGAATCCCAACGGTTACTCTGGATCGGACAGTTGCGGATTATGTAGAGATTCATCGCCGATTGAACAGATTGGAGACGTATGGACACACGGATTGGGGAATGATGCTAAAACCCATTTTGGATCAATTCATCAAGGCAAAGAGTGGGTATCCGAATAAGCGATTTTGGTCTCGTGTTTACAAAGGGGTTGGATCTAGACCAACCTCAATGGATGCATCACAGCCTTCTATGTTTCTGACATACATGGAAATAAGCAGGGAAAGTACGAAGTCGGCAAGGAGTGGCCATTTGTGAGCACGAAGGACATTCCCCCTTGAATTGTTGAAGTAAAAGTAACTGTGGTTGACAATGGAGCACAATGGAGCTGTATACAAGACCGCGATGCTGTCTGGCTCAATGGCTAAGAGATCGGCAATGGAGGCCATTCTCTTCAGCCCATTCCAGGGTGGATCATAGCATTCAAGAATGAAGAATCAAACGAAGAATCTCTGTGAGGCGATTTGTTCGAAATTATATTCTAAAATATTACATCGAAATAAACTGGTGTCAGCCGATTTGCAGACTAACTTGGTATATTTTCCGAGATAACTATAACATGTAGGTAGATGAAAAGCTAACCTGTAGCAAGTAAGTGAGAACTTAAGCTAAGCATATATTCGGGATAAATGTAGGTTATTAGATTTCTCCAAATGCGCAAATATTACTGTCAAAGAGAATAAATGAATAACCTAAAACTAAATAACCATTATTGGGAGCTGTTGAAAATACCGAGGCGGTAACCGGTACTTATTCAAACATTATTAAATCAATTGTCCGGATTATTAACATATTGGAATTTCCAACTAAATAATACTTTAATCAATATAAATTAAATTGAAATAAAGCGATTCATTGTTGGCAAAGATATGACGAGAGCAATAATAAAATTGACTGTTATCTATTAATTTACATTTAATTTAACCTATTAATTGAAATTTGAACTCGACCTGAAACCAAATTGATAATAAATTGTATTTGTTCATGGACGCCTATGTGAGTACCTATGTTTAGAATAAAAATTAGGGGAATATACGAATCACGAATCATGCTTTGCATATTGACTTAATACGTTATGATTGTATACAAAGAAGGATTACTACACGTGAATTGTTTAGGCAATAATGTTATAGAATAGTAAATAAACGCTATCTGTAACTTGACAGGTTAGTATGTATGATTGACAACAACAAAAAAGGAGAAACCTTAATGAATTAGATAGGTGTATTACTATCGTTCATTCATATCATTGAAAAATCACAATTCACAAATACACATAACATTTCTACGCTTCGTTGTAATCCTAACCCAAATCCATCCATACTCACCTCTACTCCACCTACCTCCACATCACAAATCAAAATCCACAAAGGCAAATTGAATTTGTTGCATCAACCAAACACCAAATCATGTTTGTACTGGGTAGTTGTGCTGAAATATTTATGTTCTTGTGGTGAATTTAAAAAATTACTGGTACTACTAATAACAAGTTTAAAAATTGAGTTGAATGCAGAACATATTCGTAAAATTTCTTAAAGCTTCATTGGAAGCAGTGTGCAGTTGTCCGAGAAAATAAGTGCCACACGTCTGTTCTTGTAGTGAGATATCTTCCCAATTTATTTTCCATTACAAAGAGACTTAACTAAATTTAGCATGGGGTTTACTGAATACGCTATGGTAGCTTAAAATAAGTGTCGGTATTGAATTAAAAAACTTGTTCTATGCTGGATTAATTCGAGACCTTCAGTCTCTCGTTATTATGATGCATTTACCGCCAAGTGATTCGTTATAATATCCACCATATAACTATTATGTTGCTATACAGCTAATTACATGATATATTTAGTTTGCAAAGTTAGTGTCCCTTGCGCTCTGCTAACTGCTAATAGAATATGGAGTGTAAAATGCAAAGGAAATTGACGATTATATGCGATGACCTTCAGTGACTTTTTTCCATTATGCAATATCATGCGTTCCAGATTTAACCTCAGGGAATGTTTGCCAATTTAAGTTGTGTTAGATATGTCCATAGCGCTGACTCCGCGAGTTTTTCCAGTATTGCGTTGACTATATTATTGTAAGAGGTCGTTAATTTTTGTAAACGCTAATGCTAGTTCTATATATGTATATGAAGCTCCCTTATAAATATAATTTTTTATGTTTTTAACTGTGATACTTTCATGTACGGAAGGTATCTAGTATAGCTTGATATAAATTCAATGTACAATTAGTAGGAAAATAGGGACCAACCTTTTGCAATTTGCATATAATCTATTCAATATTCATTCCATCAACCGCCACAGATTAAATTCAAGTTACAGGCGCGTTAAACCTGTTTTACGCTACATTTCTTCCTTTAATTACGATTTCAGTATATTGCACTTTCCTTCTTTTCCGTCCCATTACAACAGATCGTAAAATTTTAACACTCCTTCCTTGCATTCCATCGCGGTAATTAAATGTTTATTGAGTCTTATGTGAGATGGAGATTAGTATCTTGAGGTTTTTGTCGTTATTACAGAATATGCTATTCTAATTCCTCACATATTCCTATTCCTGTTTTGGCCAGAGCGTCAGCGTGAGGTTCATTTCCAACTCCAACCGGCTACAACGATCAGCGAGATTATTTGCACTTCTTGAGAACCTCTGGAACTCAATCTGCCCTTATTAAAAATTACTGGAAAAATGGAGACGAGGACAGATGGAGAGATGTCCTATCGTGCTAAAATAATTACATCTTGTTCGATTTGGTTTTGCACATTTGGATTAGTAAATATCATAAACTTATTTTCTCCTGTAGGATTTATTTTGATATTGATTTTGTATTAATTCCTGTTTAAACGTTTTAGGGATTGTCGGTAAACTTTCTTCCAGCTTCACTTCTGGAACTAAGCAACAAATACCAAACGGACATTTCTACAATTGCATATATATTCACCATTATTACATTATCTTTCCTTTTTGGAGCGGTTGCAAGTATGTACATTACATTCAGACATATGTTTCAAATTCATCAGTTGATTTTGGAATGGAATGAATACTATTGCCATTTAACAATAATAATAATCCTTTCATTCGTAATTGTAACTTTTCAGGCGGGGTGTTATTCAACTACGTGAATCGTCAACTGTCATCAGCCTTGTTATTTATAACTTTGGGCGTCGCCACGATTCTCCTTCCATTCGCACCTTCGCTCACGACGTTCTTCATAACTGGCAGCGTCGTTGGGTTGACTGCAGCTGCTTACGACACGGCACAAATTGTATGGATCATTGAAATGTGGAAAGAGGGTGCTGGGGTCTATATCCAGATACAACATTTTTGCTATGCTTTGGGAACATTGGTCAGTCCCCTTATTGTGAAACCATTTCTGGCTCTTGAACCGGAAAAGGACAATCAACCAAAGTTAACAGGATATTGGAATTCAACAGAATCAAATCTGAGCGCTACAAATACCATCGTAAACAATGCCGCTGAAACAGCCCCGACCTCGTCTTTAATGTATGTGCCATTCGCAATCGGTGGCTCGGTAGCCATTTTAGGAGGCATGGGAATCATATTGCTATTCATACTCAGTCCGTACACAAGTCCTAGAAAATCTAATTCCCAAGTCGCATCTCCGGAAGAAAGAACTTCAAAGAATAGTTGGCGCTGCAATTCCAGAAAAATAGGTTTGATCGCGCTTTCGGCTGCATTTCTGGGAGCCTATCAGGGTATGGAAATGTGTACAAGTCAGTTTCTACCAACATTTACACATTTCATTCAGTTGAGACTTTCGAAACGAGAAGGTGCATTGATTTTATCCGCACTTAGCGGAGCATTTACGGTTGGACGCGGAATTGGAATTCTAATTGTACTCCGTGTGCTACCTCAATATTTACTACTGGGCAACCTTATTCTTATTGTTCTAGGAAATTCCCTATTATTATTTCTTTCAAATGATTCGTTGCCATTTCTCTGGGCAGCATCGATCACTCTCGGGATGGGGTTTTCCACAGTATTCCCCGCTTTCTACGGGTACATTGAGAAGCACTTAAAAATATCCAATGTTGTGGGTGCCACGATGATTGTTGCTGGAGGATTTGTTTCGGCTCTGTATCCGATTGTCATCGGACATGCTATTGAGAAGCATCCATTTGTCTTGATGCACACGAATTATTTTTGCATTGGAGTGACTACGATTTCATTTTTAATCATATACTTCATAACGACAATCTCGAAAGGAAGCAGTTATGAGATTCCAGGTATGGGCTTAGATTCGAATAAAGGCAAAGGTAAATCTAGTCACACAAACAATTCTGAGATTCCATTGAAGTCACGAAAATCATGAATAAATACGTCTGCTTTAACAACTAATTTCAGTAAAGTTTAATTATGATAATCGGAAATATTGTATGGAGTAAGCAACTGTGAAGCATACAAAGTTAAGGGCTACCATTTAACTTGCCTAACCAAAATTCATTTTTTTGCACAACCAAAAGTATATTTCCGCGGGTGCTTTTTTGCCAAACCTAAAGAAATTTTTTGCCCAACCAAAAGCATTATGTCCAACCGCTTTCTACTTTTACTTACCAGCTTAAACATAAAGAATAACTTATTGATACAAATCAATAATAATTAGAATCAATTTTGAAATAATTATACACCTCCTCACTACCTGATGTGTATTCATCACAGGTCGGCCCCGCTGGGTTTATAAATTTTAGTTAGGTTAGACTAGGCCTAGGTTAAGCCCTTCGGGCTGCATCGAAGACTTAACCTAAGCTAACTAGAGTTTATAAACTTGCGGGCGTTTCGGAAAACCCTAACCTAACCTTATAGAATGAATATCATATTTCGTGTCCTGATTTTTTAATTAACGCACCTGTCTAGGCTAGGAATAAAAGTACATTGGGTTGGAAATAACCTAACCTTACTAGAATTTATAAACTTGCGGGCGTTTTGGAAAGCTTAACTTAACCTTATACATAGAATGAATCTCATATTTCGTTTTGATTTTTTAAGTAACGCACCTTTCTAGGCTAGGAAATAAAAGTACATAGTGGTTTGACATAAAAATTTTTGGTTGGGCAAAAAAATTCTTTCGGTTGGGCAAAAAAAAAGCAATCGCGGAAATATACTTTTGGTTGGGCAAAAAATGGAATTTTGGTTGGGCAGGAAAATATTAAGTCAAAGTTAAGTGCTCTAATCCAATTGTAATTTATCCTTGTATTGCTGTAGAGGTACCGTTATGATAATATTTAATAAATGATAAGCTACACACGTTTACCCTATATTGATACGAAAGTTCTGGTTTATTCTTGTTTAAGATGATTTGTACTTCAAGTTAGTGCTGGAAATACTGCAAGAATTTATAATACAACTTCTAATTTCCAAACAATGCCAGATGCTCTTTTCTGTAAATTATGTTATATATAGTAATTGTGACTTTCGCTGGAAATAAATAGACAACTAACAATGCAACAAGTTTTGTGAATTCTTGTCAGACGTATTATGGACCAACCAAATATACCTGTAATGTAGCGTAACCTTGTTGAGTCGTGGGGGAATATTTTAATACTAAATAATAAAAATTATTATATGATACAGATTTAATACAATTTTGTGAATTTATTGTCCGATTAAATGCCCGAAGCAATTACAGACTAATGGGAATATTACAATTGTACCTTAAATTTTAAATCCAAAAATGCAGTTTGTGAACTATCAAAAGCTTACTGTCATTAATCCAACCACTTTTAAAAATTCGCCACATCAAAATAAGATAGGTATCTATATAATGCTAGAAATAGATAGGGAACGGAATCCAACAGTCACGTACAGAGTATGTCGGTATTTTTCCATGTCTCATTCCGGGTAACATTTTATCCGTATCTGGAAAGTTAAAACGTATCTGTATCTGTTATTCATAAATGGAAAATTGGACATTGTCAAGAAAATAAATTGGTGTACAACAATAGAACTACAGGATAGTAATCATTCAATATAATTGTTCCGAATGAGTTTCCGGTAATTTTTACAATACTATTCTGGAGAACATGTTTTTTAATTTAAAAATCACATTATACTTCTTATCATTATCTTTCTTTTTTTTTTACAGTAATCATACAGTGATTTATTTAAACTTCCACATTGATACATTATTTGGTTATCTCTCTTTATTTAGCATTATCATGATTTTTGATTGATTGTCAAGCGGAATAGACGGATCTAGTTGATAAGTCAATCAATTTCGGTTGGGCCGGCCTGATTGCTCCACTGCATTTCCTGAACTCGTTCGTTTGTTCACTCTAGTTTCAGTTCCAGCATTAGCTAATTCAATATAACGTTAAATATGCAAATTGGACTACTGACCTATTTACTAGTCATTCATTATAATATGATTCCACACCTTGAAAATGAATCCAATCAAAGAAATAAAATCAAGCTGTTATACTGTAAATTACGCGGACATATCTATAAATTAGCGTGAAGATTATTATATCAGCGAACTCAACAGTATTCAGATCTTTGCAAATGTATAGTTCTTCTAATTCGTTAATTCCTCAGGCAGTGAATATTGTCGCCCGGGAAGAACTTTCTGATCAGAATCAGAAGACGAAACAAAACATATTTGTGGCTATTAATTGTATACTAGGTTAAACCGATTTATTATTGTTTACAACGCACTTTAAACTTGTGCGTCAATCGGTGAAATAAATTCTGAATTGTGCAACACCTACAAACAATAATAAACCAAAAAATATACTTATCCAATAATGTTATTATGGCGTCCGGACCACAACAATCATGTACAAAAATAGGAACAACATCCCATATCTTGCGTAACAAATTATGACAGTACAAGAGCAACAGAGATAAAGCCTTTGGTCTTTCATTCTCATAACTTGACTTGTGGTCTCGGCGTCATTGTATAACGCATATCAAAATAATTACCCTTCAAGCTATAACTGTAACAGATATTTTGATGGAACGATCAAAAAGTAATATGCGGGTGAGCTGCATTTTGTTGAAGGTACCTACTTTCAATTCGCAAATATATAGTAATTTTATTTGCAACTTAAGTAATAATTAGGTACTAAAAAATGTTCTGTCGCCCGTATAATAATGGGAGTTATTTCCATTAACGTTAAATCGATGTAGTAGCTTTCCAGTCTATGTATAATATTCTTGTTTTCAATACATCACCTAATTTATTATGCAATACCTACCTGGCATAGTGAACCTATCCTCATTTTTAACCTTATCGGGAATGAACGCGGTGGGTAAGCAAGAAAATGAACACCTAATCCCGGTCTGTTTGTTATTGTTACTATTACTTAATTGTCGCCACTACGCGGAAGGACATATTTTACAAACAACGAGGTCTTGTTGCCACATGTTTAACTGTCTCTGAATCTAAAACACGTGGAGAAAAATGAAGGGTACGTTAAATCATAGACAATTCTATTGAAATGTTTTTCATTAAAAGTATAGGTAGGTACCTTACTCTACTGCGTCGTTAATATTCCCACACCATACTAGATACCGGGTTTTTCAGTATTTGTTGTGGCAAACACTAGTGCTACTGTCCTGAAGAACTTTAGTTAATCAAACGCTTATATGGTTTTTTTTTCAACTCGAAGCTCGTCCTGTTGTGAACGAAAGTTTCAATTGTAATCGCATCTCCTGAATATATTGTGTTCCATAACTGGGAAAAGATTGAAAGTGGAAAAGTGAATCACTGACTTTTACGTTTCGTATTGTAAATCTCTATAATCAAATCAAGCAGACAGCAAAGATGGAGATGGAGCACCTTTCCAAACCGGCTCAAATGTCCTATCGTGCAAAAATACTCACTTCATGCACGATCTGGTTTTGTGCGATGTCACTTGTAAGTCCACTGAAGATGAAGATGAGATTCATAGTTATCAATTTATCAATATAATTTCCAACGTTTCAGAAAATGTTTCCTAACTCATGCGTTATTACAGGGAATTTGCACTAACATGATTTCACCAACGCTTGTTGAGCTATCCAGCAAGTATCAAACAGACATTGAATCGATTTCTATTATCTTCAGTATTTGGACTTTCTCCATGCTCTGTACATCACTGATAAGTATATAAATAACAAGCATAAATATCATGTTTACGTTAAAAATTTTCAACTTAGAAACGAATTCTAAACGGGGATCGTATGTTATGATTTCAGGTGGACTATTATACAACTACATTAATCGACAACTCACCGCGTCCATTTTTATATTCGGCCTTGGAGTTGGAGCAATGTTCATTCCACATGCCCCAACACTAACAATATTATTTGTTATTGGAAGCCTAATGGGAATCTGCACTGGTGGTTTCAACACTGCTCAGATTGTCTGGATTATCGAGATGTGGGGTCATGAAGCCAGTGTTTATATTCAAATCCAGCATTTTTGTTACGCATTGGGAAGCGTCATTAGTCCACTTCTTGTGAAACCATTTCTGACTTCCGAGCCGGACCAGGAAATATCTAGCACTGTTTCACCGTTTAATCCAAATAACTCTACGGAATCAATCCGTCGACATATTTTTTTGAAGAACATCGTTCCTACTTTGACAATGAATCCATCGTTCTACATTCCGTTCACGATTGCTGGTACATTTGCTGTCACGGGTGGAATTGGCATTTGCCTAATGTACCAATTCAATCCGTATCAAAGTGCTGCAAAAGTGGGAAAATCGCTTCAGTCTCCATGCAATCTTTTGAAAAAATGGAAATGTTATTGTCACCCAAGGAAACTACTGTTAATCACTCTTTCGGCAACATTTGTCGGCGCTTATCAAGGCATGGAAATGTGTACGAATCAATTCTTTCCAACCTTCATGCACTACATTAAATTAGGACTTTCGAAGCGACATGCAGCATTAATCCAAAGTGGATTAAGCGGTGGTTTTACAATTGGACGTGGGCTTGGAATTTTACTTGCTGTCTGGGTTTTCCCTGAATACATTTTACTTGGTAACTTAGTCCTTATCATGGTAGGGAATTCATTGCTGTGGTCCTTTGCAAATTCTTCATTGGAAACTGTGTGGGCGGCCTCAATCACACTGGGACTTGGATATTCAACAGTATTTCCTTCGTTTTACGGCTACATTCAAAAACATTTAGAAATTACTAATATCATGGCGGCGGTGATGAGTGTTTCGGGAGGATTCGTCGCTAGTATTTATCCTATTTTTATTGGTCAGGCTATTGAAAGTAATCCTTTTGTACTCATGCAGACTAATTTCATTAGTGTATCCGTGGTAGCAGGATCCTTCTTAATTTTGTATACCTTTGTGGTCGTGAATAAGCCTTGTACACGGGCCCAGCCTTCTATGCATGACACAGAAACTGTAAGTGGTGGCACAAATTCTGGTTACATATCTTCTTGAATAATAACTAAGCAGAGTTGACTTACGCTGTAATTAGTAATAATGTTTATGCTAAACCACGGATTACTAATCTTAAATTTAATATGCTAAGTATGCACTCTACGAACGGGTATAAAAGTTACATTTTAATGATTTTAATTATTTCCCTAATAATCTTGTTGTGCTGTTGTAATGTTTTTAAGGACAAAACTCATAATATTCTATTCTAGGTATGTATTAAAATTTTGTTATTATGTATGGATAACTTGGAGGAAGTGTACTATAACGGCTATAAAGCTATAGGTATGGCAGTCAAAACGAGCGCTACGGAACCCTGAACTGCCTTATACACTACAAGTATTATATTTATGAATCAATATTATGAAATTTATTAATTAATTGATATTTATTACCATATTGTTAGGTGCATGTGTTTTAATAATATATTTTATTAATTTGACGACGTAAACCAAGTTTCCTTTCATTAGTGCTTTTATGCGGCGTCTATTTGGCATCTATTTTCTGGTGTTGCGGATTGGGAATTCTCAGTTGAGTTTCTGATTTAAGTTCTGCGCCGGCAACCTTTGCGGCGGCAGGTTTTCGAATTTCCCGAATGTTCGTAATGTGAAGATGAAGTGAATGATCATTCAGAATAACCGAGCGTGCATGGCCGAGCAAAGACAAAAGATAATTAATTTTATCTTCGAAATCTTCATGATTTCATAATACACATAATTATTGGTAAATCGGTGGGACTGTGGGATGCCCCGTCCCAAATTCCGCTCTTCATTCATTGTCCGTGTGCTGAATGCCTGGCCAGGGAAACGGACGCTGGGCATGTACCGTTTCCTTCCGCTCTTCTTCGTTCTGGGTGCCGCTCTGGAATTTTCAATGATCAACTGGCGTGTAGGAGAAACCAACTTTTGTAAGTAATATCTAAACACAGAGTTCCTGCTGATTATAAACTATGAAATATGCTCTGTTTATCTAAAAAAAAACAGCTCTATAAAGTTAAACATTCATAAGTTTTAATACCTCTAACATTTGATGCCCAAGTACAACACAATACAACTAACGACTAATTAGTTTGCCTAATTTTCAGATAATACTTACAAAAAGCGTGTAGCTCAGGACCACATTATTGCCGCAGAATACAGAAGTACTCATGAACATGAATCCCAACCCAACAGTGAAGTTGAACTTAAGTGAATACTGAATACATCCGAAATAGAGGTCAACATATAGCCGGTGACCCAAAGACTGTTGAGTCTAATACCTACTGTTAAAAAATACTGACCTACTTCGTCATACAAGAACGCTATCTAAGGTGTGGTGTACTCAACGGAAGAATATTTAAGCAGAACAATTTATACTGACTTAATTCAAAATGCCAGCTGGAGTGAGTTGGGCACAATACTTGAAGTACACAACAGCGGCAATGTTGTCCATGATGGCTGGAGCTCAAGTTGTTCATATTTATTATCGTCCAATGCAAGATATAGGAGTTTATATTGAAAAGGAAAAATCAGCTCTTCATACCATCAAGAATAGTAGTGTTCCACCAAATGAGGAAAATAGATGAGAATTATTGAATTAGTCTGATTTTAAACTAGTTTACGAAAACAAATTGAGATTGATTTAAACCATTTACTGACATCGTATTTGTAGATCGTGTATTGCGTTGAAACCTAAGGAACTTAAAAACACTCCTAGTTCCATTACATGTTCCATAGACTGTAGCAAAATTTGTAATGCATATGCCTAGAGATTAAAGGTGCTGGAGTCATTAACTAATTGCTTTTTAGTACTGTCCACCATCATATAATTTATTAAGTCAGCATTTATAGCGCTTATATTATTGTAAGCTTGTTTGTGGGATGTTATGTTGTATTCTCATCTGGGAAGAGATGACGTTGAGAGATGACGTTTTAAATTTTGATTTGTTAAATTGAGTCCAAACTAAATCGTAATGCTACTGACTACTGACATCAAGTTTTGATGTTAGAATTTGACTTTTGAAATGGTTTCATTATTCAGAATTATTTCTTTTCGTTTCAGGGAGTTAGCTACGCGCGTCCGAATTTTGGATTATTTACCATATGTAGAGGGCTTCTTCGGTCAAATTATTATTCCATCCACTTTCTACTCGTACCAGTGCAATCGGTTATTTAGATTGGACATTGTGCGAACGATGGAGTTCTAGTACCGTTCCTGGTCGTGCTTTTCGTAGAATTGAATCACATCACGAAGTCGCTGTCCCTGTAAGATTTGAGTAATACGCAGTAATTCCTCAGTACTCCGTCATTCATCAGAATTTTTGTTCCAAATTGACTGACAACTGTGCAAAATGTAGATTGCAATTACATCATCAGCGTGTTCACCATTTTCTGGCATTATTGTCGCCTGCCAGGAGATATTCGGTGCGAGAGCGAAGTGAAATGGATTTTAGGACCATGTTCCATTAGGCTCTCTGCTTGCCGTGTTTTAATGCTGAAAAATGCGTTGTGCACAAAGAATCAAATCTGGGCAACATCTCTACGCCTATTACCCCAGTTTTCACACTTCGTTTTCAACAAAGGATTTTGGTTCTCAGATTTGAACTACTGAAAGGACTAGACAGTAGAATGAACACCAAAGCTGAGTCAGATTGCCATTTTCGCTGAAGGAAGG
>JAQFYT010001600.1:0-15745 GCA_034694925.1 Ceratophysella denticulata
TCAATGCAAAAGTCCATTTCTCAATGCAAAAGTCTTCATTTCTAACGCACATTCTATTTTCTCAATGCATCGAAAAAGGCCACCCATTGACAATGACTGAGGTATCAAGTCAAGGTATTTAGGTGCCCCCAATTCCGATTCCGGAGGCATGATTTTTACCCTTGTTTCGGTTGTACTCTAACATTTTATGTGATTGGATTTGAAAATAAATCTAGACGTCGACTAGAGTTTAATATTTAGTTTATAATATAGTATTTACATTAACTTGGTTTAAAGTAGGTAGTTCAATGTTTTGAAATCTTTCATGTATGTTCATCTTTCTCCCAAAGATCACAACATAATATTTAATATGCATGGTAAGGTCCTAGGTTAGTCAACGGCAAAAGCGAATTCGCTTTTGCCGTTGACTAACCTTGGTAAGGTCAATAAATTAAAGCCGAATCGATCATTATTATTAGCAAGGGTTTTCTACGGGAATTTTGCGTCCCAGTTAAATCCGTCGAAAATCCTTGATTATTAGTTATTTAATTTTAATATGTTTACATTACGTAGGAATTACTGTACAATCTTGCGATTTCCATATAGGTACCTAAGGTATGCAGTATGCAGTTTATGCTTTGTAGATTAAAAGGACAAGTATGCTAAATAGCGAACAGATCAATAAATATATTTGGTAACTCATGTACTATCAGCACAATTTGAACTTGAACATACATTTACAATATAATATAACATAGGAAATGAACACCAAACATTTCGATATTTTAGGAGTTTTACTACCTACTACTAATTACAGAATCTGAAGAGTTTTACGGAAGCAAACTGGTAGAAATTAACGATATAAAGGCTAGTTCGATGGGCGGAATATTTGTATTTAAGGATTTAGAATATGGATGACCGTTGCGAATGTGCTCCAGCCTTTTCCCGAATACCTTCTTCCATTCAATTACATTGCCATTTAGAATTTCTTAATTATACATGGATACGTGTTTATGATTTGAAGACCAAAATTAGTTTGAGTTACGGAGGGAATTCAAGCTGATTTTAGGTGAGCCGCTCCATGGACGAATTACACACTGGAATGGAAAAATAAAGAAAATAAGAAACGGGAAATGCGGTACCAGGTTTATCTATGAATGTTGCGGCTTGTACGTAAACCTGGCACAGTTATTTATAATTATAACCGTGCCGGCGCAGGTGTACATACCGTTTTATACCGTTTTATGGGTGAAACTGGTACTAATCATGCGAATATAGAAATGTTAAATGCGGTTCCTGAGGCGAAATTCAACGCTCTTTCCAATGGCGCACATAATTAAAGGGTCAATCCAGATTTACATTTAACAACTAAAATGACGGACGTCTCTGACGAGTCCGAGACAGTCATTAATTGATTGCGAATTCAACCGTGTTTTTTATGCCTGGTGCAATGATTTATACACCATTGGAAATAGCGTTGAATTATGCTTTAGAACCCGCAGTTACTATTTCTATAGTTGCAAGTAATACGAGTTTTATCCATTAAAACCTAAAACCGTATAAAATATTATTATCTCTGCCGGCAGAGATAATAATGGCTGGGCCAGGCTAATACACCAGCCTCAACACTATAAGTGGGGAACCCAGACCTACCTGTAAAGTTGAACTTGTTCTCCTTATACTCAATATTTGAGAATAATGTAAATGGCATGAATGATCCCAGGGATAAATCCAAGAATCGTCAGTGCAATATTAATCAGAAAATCCGCACCGCAGCCCCTTTCCGCCAGTACACCCAGCGGTGGCAGGAAAATTGCCAAAATGAATTTGCAAATATCTGAACAGGTTAGCGCCATATTTCACGAAATTTAGATCTAGTAACACAGTACAAAAATTAAAATTGAACGCTAGAACAGCTATAAACGGTCTTCGAGGTCGGCACTCGGAATTTATACTGAAGTAATTGTAAACTGAAAGAAAATATCTCAGTGAAACAATGATTCAAGAGGATTTAACGAGAATGTTCTGTTGGTACTAAAATTATTTTTTAATATTATAATCACCCCACCTCCCACATAAAGTGACGCTGATAAGAATGACGCGACGGATAAGCCACCTAAACTCCAACTAATTCGAATGATGCACCACCTCCTTATTACAATAATGCTCCGCAAGTGGTAAACCAGACCAGAACACTAATGACAACGAGTCAGAAGCAGAGCGTCAGACTATTGTGAATTTGAGTCAGAGTCAGACCAAGGCTAAATAATAGGTATGCCGCCGTCGTGGTGTGGTATGGACCAGTTACTAACACTCCAAGTAGGTACCTACACAAAATTTTGCATGTATTCCACGTGTGTTCTCCTAATGCCAGGCGTATAAAACTAATGATATTTTATTGATTCAGTGTCTAATACTTGCAGCTTGGTACAATAACGGGGGTTTGCGGTTACTGGTTAACTTTGAAGCTTTGAAGGATAACTAGCTATTCAAAGTGTAACGGATATTGATATTGAACGCAGGATTATGTATCTATTGTATAGATACTAAGGAAAAGCTTCCGAGGTCTGAAATACGCTATTATTGTTTTTGATACACTTTGTCGGTCGCGGCATGCACACAGAACTAACTTAAGTGCGCGCTATGGAAATTATCTGATCTTTAGTATTGTAAACATGTATCGTGCAGAAATATATCTGGAACTGGAACTGTGTATTTCTAATGGGAAATCTTTCAGGAGCAATTACGATCACGATTTAACATTATGTATCTTCGCGTTTCAAGTTTAAAATCCATGTAGCTCCATATATCAGAGCGTGTTCACGCATATTTTTAGTAAAAACACGGAAATGTCCAAACTTGTTGTTTCGCTTTCACTTATATGCTAAAAGCTATTGGGTACAATTACATCTCTAGGTTCATTTCACAAGTAATAACACACAGATGACCATGAGGTAATCTATAAGTGCCTACCTAGATATACAATCCCTGTTTATGAACAACAATTTGCAAGTCAACAACGCTGCGTTAATGCGTATTGCAAAGAACTTCGAGTTGTTTTGTATTATTATGACAGTGTGTGTGGGAAAATAATTTAAGCTACATAATCTTCTCGTAACCAGGTGACTCACATGTTGATGCTACCTATGCAGCATAATTCTACGTCATAAACGGAAGTAGAATGCTACTACCCTTGCAGAATTGGAATCATGACGTATTAAAATGTGATTATGACTGGCTGGATACCCTTAACAATGTTTGGACAGATTTTTACAGCACAGGATATGATAGCGAGGAATTTGTCATTCGGGTTTGTGGATTTACTATTTACACGACACACAACATATTTCGCCGGATGCGGTATTTCTGACGATACGCCCCTTCCAACGCACACTATCAAAGGTATATTAAAGGCATATTTACATACAAAAGATAATTAATAACGTATTTGTTGTTCCGATGGAAGATAATCAAGCCGGTGCATAATAAATTTTACTGCGAATATTATTCAACGCTCGCCGTTGCAGATGTAGTATACGGGTAAAATTTGTCAAAGCTCTCGATACTCTGTTCGATTATAGTTAACTTGATACCTTGGCGATAATTGTTTACTATCCATGTGATTCCAGTCCAGAGAAGCATTATGAATTACGAATGCAGCGTTTGAATTTGAATTTTTAAAATGGACCTACCGCTTTGTAGCTTAATTGATCCTACGAATGAAACCATAGAAATTTTTTAAATAGCGTTTTTAACTCAGCCATATGGAATTGAGATAGGTAGGTACTCAAACTTGAGTTAATTAGGAGACTGTTTACAAACGGATTTATTGATGCCTCTGCCGGGTCAAAAACCGACTGGTGAAAGCGCAGCCCAACAAAATGTAGCCACAAAAAAGTTAACAGCCAGTAAAGCTACGAGCCAAAATGCTGCCGGTTCAAAACCAACCGTTCAAAAAGCATCCGCTGGCGCTAGAAAAACAACTGGTCAAAATGCTGCTGGTTCAAAACCAGCCGTCCAAAAGGCGTCCGCCAACGCTGGAAAAGTTATTGGTCAAAATGCTGCCGGTCATAAACCCACCGTGCAAAAAGCGTCCGCTGGAACAGCTACTGGTCAAAATGCTGTTGGCCAAAAACCCACCGTCCAAAAAGCGTCCGCTGGAAAAACAACTGGACAAAATGCTGCCGGTCCAAAACCAACCGTCCAAAAAGCATCCGCCAACGCTGGAAAAGTTATTGGTCAAAATTCTGCCGGTCATAAACCAACCGTCCAAAAAGTGTCCACTGGAAAGCCAACTGGTCAAAATCTTGCCGGTCGAAAACCCACCGCTCAAAAGGCGTCCGCTGGCGCCGGAAAAACTACTGGTCAAAATGGTGCCGCTAAGAAAACCGGCACTCAAAAAGCGCCCGGCGGAAAACCAACAGGTCAAATGGTCCAACGTCGATTGCCTTCTAATCAAAATCGCCAAGACCAAATGAAATCACGCAATAGACCACCCAATAAGTTCAAAGGTGGAAAAACAACGAGCAAAGTGACGCCACAAAATATATCCTTTGAAATGTCGTTACCGGAAGAAACGCCTGAACAGAGCACGGTTAGAGCAGCAGACGACAGAGCGCCTACCATCAACACGACAGCGATAAAAGCAAAATCATCTCCAAAAAAGTCCAACAAGAAAACTTCCGGGAAGTCTAAGTCTAAACCTAAACCTGGTCCGGAGTACAAATGTATAGGAAATCACCACAAGCTTCCCTTCCCCGAACAACTAACCAAATTTCTGAATGAGGTCAAAAAACTTTTGATTGCTAATGACTGTGAGGGTAAATCATTATTTTGATTGACGTATCAATTACCTAATCACAATCAGGTACCATTACAATGTGCACTTTACCCTAGCACCGATTAGCTCCAAAACTCAGGTAACTTTTGCCTGACCCTTAAAGAAATGACCCAATGTAAAGTATGTCCTGAGATCTGGCATCTGGTACTGTTAGTAGAAGGTTGAGCGCGCGATCAACAGTTTACCCAATTATATGGACAAACTAATTATTAATTTTAATTTTTTCCAGCTGAATCCGTCGGTCTGAGATTCATCCGAAAAGTAGGAGTGTATCTGTTTGTGGCCGAGGCCACACCGATAAATGCAGAGTTTAAACCTCCAGGGTTTGGGAAACCTCACGACCTGGACATTGATTGGTTCGCACCGCAGGTTCCCTCTTCGGACCATGATGGAGAGCATGAGAAGCAACTCTGTTGCGTTCGTTCGGAGAACAATAATATTTTATTCCTAGGAACACCCTTCTCCTCCTTCGAAGTTTTGCATACTGGAGGGATTTGGAACGGACAGCCTCAAATAAAACTCATGCGTGGAGAATTTGTCAAGTCCAAATGGGCCATTATCCGATTTATCAAAAATATCTGGCAAAATTTTCCTCCAACAAACCCTCCAAGCGTGAGTCATGTCACGTGTATTATAATTGTAGTCAAAATGGTCGCAATTCTATAATAAGTTTCCGTTGACACCGGAAAAACTTCAAGAACGGTAACTGTCACTGCTTGAGATTGTTTCCTTCTCGGGTTATCAAATGTTGCCCTATTGACTGATTGACTTTAAGGCAGCATTTTACTTTAGATACCGCGTTTCTAGTGTTCAATATTTGAATTAGCCATATTGAATACCTCATACTTATTTGTTTCCATTGTTTGATTTAACAGAAATTCCAGCTTTTCTGTCCCGAAAACCAATTGATAGGCGTTATCATATTTCACAAAGACGACAACGATTGTTTAGTTGACATGGACATTTGCGATGCAGAGGAGAATCTAGTTTACAGAGTTATTCCTTATAGCATCGGTCAGACCCACATGGATTTTTATCATGTACGTACCTGGTATCAAGTGGATATGAAATTAATTACAATGTATTATAGGGTATAAACTAAAATCAAAATACTTTAAATAATTAATTCAATTCACAGATATATGACTCAAATGAGAATGTGGTTGCTGATTTCATGGAAATCGGTAAGGAAAAATATACTCTAGAGATTACAGACACAAGCATTCCAGTAATCAACAAAATCCGGATATTCGGCTGGGTGTTTGCTGAGGTAAAGTCATATGTACCTCGCAGTGTAACTGTAACCGCAGTGTAACATTTGAAAAACCCTTACGAACATTACCTTGAATTATCTTTATACAGACAGCGTATATACGACGCGTTAGATCTAATTTAATTATATTAATTGAGCAGAACTTGATTGCAAGTTTATTCCACAGCGTCACTACAACTTATGGAACCTCGATCATGGAGACATCCACCGTGGAGATATCACTGATCCATGCTGATCCTGGTATTATTTGCAAATAAAATTGAATTCCCGTTTACATGACCATTACATCATTCGTATTTGTGAGTAGGTAACGTTTTCTTTAACGCAAGGTAATTAAGGAAATCCGGAAATTGTCAGAAAATCGATTAGCTTTCCAGAATGCTATAATATGATTCAATCAGTCGAGAAACAATGGATATTTTGAGTTCAATGCAAGCGAATTCGGAAGCTTTTTCAGGCTGAAATTCTGCTTCACACAATCACCTAAAACCCCGCCTTAACCTACATTCCGCTAGACCCAGCCCTACCGCCACGCCAACTCCCGGCGAAGAATCACATTTCAGTTTCCGTAAAAATTACTTTAAATGTAGGACGTCCTGTATTTTTATTCTTGTTCAAGATTAGGTGGCGTTTTTTAATCTTATCCGGATCAGATTACATAGAGACAGATGACAGATCATGCTGAAGCAAAAACATGTTTGATCTCTCGTGGGTAATTGGAGAATTACAATTACAATTTAACTTAAACCCCTCTGGTCAGCTGTAATAAGTATTACGGCGACTACCATTAAGGAACCTAATACATAATTAATTCCATACAATTATTCGTGTAGGTAATAAACAAAGTAATATCATTAGGTTCGTTTTCTATGTTGTATTCCTATATACATTTAATTGGTACGTAATGGTTTCCTGACATTTAAATCCTAAATTCGTTCGTTACGTATTCAGATTACAACAGTACCTAGGTAATAATAACTAATACAGCTAAATAGGTACTTGCTTCACATTTGCATGCTACGTGCCTACAACTAACTACTGGAGTATCCGTATACACAAGAGAATATGTTACGTGTTTCGCCGAGACCCTTTAATTGACACTAATTAATTACCGTTTGTCAGCTCCGTTCCGTAATTCTAATGTATTTGATTTAGTGTATGGGCCTGAGCGAGTAGTTATGATAATTTTTTTTACAAAATTGCCCTGTAATGGAACTATACAATAAAATTACACCCCATTTCGCTTTCTGTTAAGGATTCTCTCAATTTTGAATTCTGGCGGTATCAAATTACCTTATACTGTTAGCTAATAGGTAAAACATATAGTAAATTAGTAAAGTAACAGAAGATTCATTTCATTACCTCTGGATATGGTTTTTGCCCATTAGCTAACACTAGGTGTAACCGTCAAAATTTAAAATAGGAGAACAGCCTTAACGAGATTAAAATTAGAGTACCTACTATACCTAATGTAATCCTTAATCCTTTTTAACGTTTTTGACGAATAAAATCAGACTATGTCGAGACCCAGGAGGAGCTTGAGACGTTTTGAAATGAGTATTAGTATCAGTGTGTGTAGAAGTACTTGGCCAAGACTATGGTTTCGGATTCGTATGCGGTTTGGTGTCCCAGTACGACGCGAGTACGAGTCCGAAGATTGTGAAAGAGGCGAAGACGATAGGCGTAAGGCAGATACACTTACTACACGTTGATTCACAATTAACCAGGTCCTGGAGAAAGCACAACAAGGAAATAGAGTCAATTAATTTGGTTTGAATCTAAGTGTGGGTATTCAAGATTCCAAGCAACACGAAATAGTTATGCAAGATCATCAAATTAGCGTCCACATGGTCAATTCACCTTACGGCATACCGTTATCGGGAAAATTTCTTGAAAAACTTAGCGCACGAAGTAGAGCTGCCAAAAACATAACTCCAATAAACATGTTGGACAAGACACAGCTGTCTGTACGAAACTGTTTTGCGAGAGTACTGGCTTATTTTACGCTATCTTAAATTATATGTTTCTTAAGTTAGGTAGTGTAATCTAGCTAACGCCAACTTCATAAAACGCGTACTTTAAGTTGTGCTATATTTTATCCGCTGACCGCTGCTTTTGATACTTTTTTTTTGCGAAACGCGTCTTAGAGTGTGATCTACATATATATCTCTACCGCACACGTGCATGCATTCCATAAACGAAGACAATCCCTATTTTATGACCTGTGTACTAACTCATTCATTTGGAATTTATAATTCGAATTCATTCTAAATATGCATGACGTTGAAATTACAATTTGTAAAATATAAATCCAACGCTAGCCATGCAATGGACCTAAATAGCAATGGATAAACTACTAGTTCCAAATTACCTGAGAATTACTGTTAGGACTTACCAATGTTAAAATACAAGCAATGAAAAGTGCTTTATTTGCTGAGCTTATTTCTTCAGTAAAAGTGAGGGTGTATTTTTTGCCCTCTCCACGTTTCTTTTGGATACTGATGAGTGCGACAATGGTTCCATCCGCTCCTTTGATCTGTACATTCATATCCGACTATACCAGGATTAGCGTCATACACAACCAAATCCTAACTAGATTTACAGACTTTTAGTAGGAAATTGAAACTCTTTGATCTACACATCTCAGCTCAAAGAACGAATTAATTTATTCCCTGAGTACAGTATGCTCTCTAAAAGGTTTCCTTTTATCTGCGTATAAATTATTAAACTCATTGATAGGATTTAAGGATTTTCTGCTAAATCAATAGATCGCTGGAAGGCCTATGCTATGCTTTCAACATTATCAGGAAAGTTTGCGTTGGCGCTAAGCTGGATTACAGAATGTGCACCTGCTGATCGAGACTTTCTTGTACTAAATATTGTTTTCCTAATATTCTACTAATAATTTACTAATTTTAAGAACATGCTCTCCCATATGTAGGTTCGCAGAAATTTTATTTATAACAACTCACACCACGCCACGATCTGACTTGGAATTGGAACATGGAGGTGACCACTAATACCTTTATATATTTTAATTGCTTGCATATTTTAAATTTTCAATTATTAATTTTAACTGGTGCTCAAGATATTCAATTCGAATTTCCAGGTAATTTTAACTCATAAATTATATACTATATACCTATGTAACCCTAAAACTAAATAGATATGTACGCCTTGAAACAGCTAATTGTAACCACTCGTTGTAACCGCTCATCGATGTGGCTACTGCTTGCAATTATGTTTTACAAGGAATCAACTTTAGTCTGATGCTTGCATGGAATTACGCGTGTCGTATGATTGTACACTATATACCTATTCAATAAAAATTTCAAACACCGAATTCCTACCTAGGTTTACCTAACATAATCGAACGCAAAGTCATCGTTTTCTATATATTTAATTTAATAGTCTTTGAGTAGGAGGATTAGCCTTTGGACTTACAGAAACGTCAGTTTCGTTCATGAATTGTACGGCGAAGGTCTCTCCCTCGAGAGCATTGAGAATTCGGAGAGAGTACTTGAGCTGACCAGCCTCGAACAAAATAGCACCAAACGGATTTTGGTAGAGAGGAGAAAAGACGGCAAAACAGCGTTTCTCCTGAGAAATGGGCCACAATAAAACTGGGTATCAGTCCTCGGAGATTTAAGCATTAGTAGGCAGGTAACTTAGGTAGGATGTAGGATCCAGAATCCCCCGAGTCAGTAAATCCTCCTGGCCGGATCTCTGCTATACATAATACAGTATAACACGAAATGCTTCAGGTAATACCTACCTCTGAGTCACACTCACAAATGGAAGGCGTAAATTTGACTTGGAAGAGACAGTCATCATTCAAGTCCTTGATCCGTATCGTCTTCATTTTGGAGTCAAATGGACAGAAGAGTTTACTCGTACTCCCACGGAGCATGGAGTCACCCTGGAGGCTGAAAATTTTGTAGCCTGGAGAACAAGTGTAACTTCCGGAAAAGATCCCTGTGAGAACAATAACAGACGGGCATTTTGTTAAGTCGGCTACGGACATTTCTCACTGGTAGCTTTTGACTTGGACAAATTGTTGATACGTAAAAGTCCCAGTATCGATTGCAAATCGTTATCAATGAAAAGCCTTAAGGCTACTTTCTAATTTTAAAATTTTGCGGTATCTCGTAATATTCGCAATGGGTGCAGGGTTCAGGGTACGAATTGAGTCTACCTTCTGTCAATAGACACAAACACATACAAATTACAAGGTCAAACTTCCAGGACGAACTGACCGGATATTACTCCTGTATATTGTAAAAATGGCTCAAATTGGATTTTGTTTTTCAACCATGAAAAATTCCATTTTCTTGTCAAGAGCTTCTAGAAGATGGAGAGCTAAAGCCTTTAGGACGAATGGAGATGGAGTGGCACTCGGGAATTGTTTAAATTCACTACACAGAAGAAGTTTCAAGCTTCAAACCATATTTCATCAGTTTGAGAACGAAATATACAATGTGATAAGCTTGGTGTATTGTGAAGAAAGATACCCTGGCGGATTGTATTTTATCGTCAGCCCAGAACCAAAGGGATCTGATAGTCATAAATATAATAAAACGCATGGGTAATGCAACATGCACGCGCTTTCACTTTCAGCTGTCATCATTTCATGGATGTAAGGTACTCCAGAACTTTGCACGATATCTCATAGGTATGGCCTATTATTAAACGTGTGCCGACAAAATCTTGAAACTTGTTTCGATAAGAATATTTTTGGGCGATTCTAATTTTCATGAATTCGGTTCGGTAAGGTTAGGTTAGGCGTTAGCGCTTTTAAATTTATTTGTCGCGAAGACTCGTGCAAATTAGGTCAGAACACGTTTGTCGCTAAGTTTTAGCATTTTTATCGTCGCCACCAAAAGACACTCCCTATAAACCACGCAAAAAATATTAAGCCATAGCTACGAAACAACATTGTGAAGCTTCCTAAGTAAGGTTCAAGTTCGTATCGCGTATTATTCTACCAGCTAGGTTTTGTCGTGCTATTTTACTCGCAGCCTTGCTTTTGTATGCCTTATGTTTATTCTCAATGTTTATTTCTTCCGTAAACTTTCTCCTTCTATATCCAAAATGAATTAGTGCTATACCATCCTGCTTGTTTACCCAGACTTTCACCGTAGAGGTAAAGTATAGTCTAGCTTCTAGACTTTCCACTTATGTAAATCACGGCTAGACCGTGCCAGAGCCAGAGAATTTAGAATTTTGGAATAGAGTTATCTCCTAATCAAAGCCACTATTTCAATCCAACCTGTCACAAGGTATTAGGGAAAACGTATGTCATGTCCTGAAGTTGGCGTCCTGACCGAATATCCTACCATTTCAAGTGAAAGTGAATCTCCATTGCTAGGAATTGTCAGGATTCGGGCTATCTATGTCAGGGGGTGTAGACAGTAGAGGACAAGGGCATGACAGGACGAGGAGACTTTATTCCTTCCATTAAGTTGGGGTAGTTGGGTTGGGGGCATTTTTCCATCATAAATCAAGGAATGCTTGGGTGGAGAGAGAGAAAAGGGCTCTTTTTATTCTACATTATAAGAAATACACTCACTTCCCTACTTAATCCTATGGACTTGGAGAAAGTGGGGAATCTTATCCATTACGTCCTGGGGTATCAAAGAATTCAATAGTACAGGTTGTGATCTCGAGATCGCATACTCAGGTTTTTAACCCAACCCAGACAAAATGATAGAGCAGACAAGGTTAGGTTAGAAAAAGCATGTATGCGACTCCGTGATCGTATACTGTACCTGGACTGACTAAGGAATTTCTTGGACAGAAAGTTGAAAGGGAAGAAGGAGTTGAGCTGGAATGACCCGCCGAGTGTGGGCATAATGACGGAGAAATATAGGCTCTCTCTTTTGTACTCCCCCATCGGAGGTGGAGCGGAAAAGAAAAGTATTATCTCGACCTGAACTATGGACTAAGGAATGGGCTGTGACGGAGACAGACTAGTTTAAGGACGATTCTTGGGTCGTCGTTTGGATTCAGAAATGGAATAACAGCGAAGACATAGCAGTCACAAATGCCTATCGCTTTATGTATTCCGAGCTGGTTAATTTGAATTTGTTACGAAACTATGGTCAGACAATTATGAAACCTGACACATAACTATATGTCTATGACGAAATGGCCAGGTACTTTGTACTTTGGCTGATTTCATGAAAGACAGACAGCTTGGAATAACATATAACGTTAGTCCCGTGCCCAAGATGAGGGGACAGGATAAAGAAAGGAATACGAAGACGAACGGTGTTTCTTGTGACTGGGACTAAATCCCATTTCCGGGGTAGCTACCAATGCAATCTACTTCAATTCAGGCTTCAGTCATTGTTCTCGCCCGGTTTGTTCTTATATGTATAGCGCTTTTCACTAAATTGATTCTAAGCTATGCGAATTCGGGTTGTGGAAGTGAAAGTCTAATGAAAATAAGTTAACAGTAGAAACTGTACGTAGGTATTTTAAACTGTAATTTCGTAATTCGCTGACGTAACCTTGACATAATGATTAATATTTTTTAAATTATTATTCCAGAAGTTTTTCTGGTCAGCCAAGCCAGAAACCGTGTAGCCACATTGGGGGAACACATTTAAGTGTAAGGCGCGGATTGGCAGGGCTGTGGAATATGCAGCTTTTAAGTTCTTACTGACCTACAACATTTACCTGAACTTATTTGTTACTTTTACATTTTACATTTTATGTTTATCCATATTGAAAGCAAATGAAGTTCTAATCTACCATAAGCCATAATTGCCATAACCATATAGATCATGTTTTGCGTGCATCAAAATTCGAATTCCGCAAATACCCTTGAAATATCAACTTAAACCTGGTTAACTTACCTGCATCCGTGACTTTGATATAAGGAATTCGGTCGAGGACGTCGAGTCCAGGGAGGGGTATGCCCACAGGGGGTTGGAGAGGGAGGGGTAGTTGAGGATGTTGATTGGAGTGCTGGTTATTGTGCTGGTGGTGGTTCATTATGTTCTGGGGGTGGTGGGGCGGAGGTGTTGACATGGAGGGAGGACACATGAACGTCATGGGAATCCCGCCCACGACGCTCGCATTCGAAATCTGCGACCCACCAAATGGCTGCCGCGTAATCACATTGTCGTTGTGTTGATGATGGGATGCGTATTGGCTGTTGTGGATTCCGGGGAATCCCCCACTCCCGCCCAGCCCATCTGCGGAACGGAATAACTTCGCAAAACTGGCAGACAGTCTCTCAATTTCTACAAAAAAATCACAAAATACAGGGTTTTGAGAAGTCTTATTAATATCCCTAGACATCAAGGCGACTTTCCATGCGGCTTGTACGATTATTTAACAAAACATCAAAGTAGCCACAGTCGTGTCGCAGGCCCTGTAGTACAGAGTACATTTATGTCAAGTATACTTTATTATCTCTCTGTCTGACTGGTGAGGTGAAAGTACTCGTACTTATTTCAACTTTCCATGGTAATATCCAGCACGGAACGATAATGAGAAATCTTGAGTGTTTTGGTTTCCCCGAAACCTCAGCGTAAAGGGCTTATTTTCTACATAAATTAAAACCTAGTCAGTCATCCCTATCCACTACACGCCCACTCGACTTGACTCAACTAAAAACTGGTTTTTGGAGAATGCTGTTGCTTCGAAGAAAATTCAGAATTCAAGGACTTTCTCTGAGACAAACTTGTATTAAAGTCTTGGTTTTGAATTAATTTCGCAGTTTTGTTATTGCTGAAGCTGAATTTGAATGAAGCAAAATCTTCCGAGATGGATCACAACAAAGGCTTCAGTCAAATTCAATTTATAACATTCGACATATCTGTAGAATTGTAATTGCGGTTTACTTTTATACATAGAAAAACTGGGACACTGAGGACAATAACAAATAGATATATTGAGAACGTTATGCATTCAACTCATTTGAATTCACGGTTCACGTTGCATAAGCGAACATACTGCTTTTATCCTAGCCTATTATACAATGTCTGATTAGGTAAAGAAAATCTTACGCAACCCCACGATCGCATATCATATCACAAGCGTACTGAATTCATATAAATATTACAGATGAAATTTACCTAATTTAAAGCAATAGAGTTCTTATACGAATACGAACTACTTCAGTACAAGAAGGATGGTTTCGCCAATTCGTATAAGTAGTCCTATTTCACCCATGTTTTTTTCCTTAGTGAAAGGAAGACATTTCTTGTTGGCTTAGTTTCCCGTATTTGATTTGGATCAAGGCTTTCTCTGCTCATGCATTAAACGAGAAGGAAGAAAAAGAAAGCTTTCATGTTTTGAGATGGCAGAGTGGCCAAAAAGCATGGAAATGGAATGAAGAAAAATAAATTTCATTTTGATGTTTTTCTCCCTCAAGGAAACGAGAGCCTTCTGTGGGATTACATTTAGGAACGTAACATGTGTGTACGTGAGTACCACGGTTGTTGTTTGAGTAGGTAGGTAAGCCATTTTCTTTCAGGTCGTTTCAATTTCAATTCAATACTCGGAACTTTATAGAGAATGGAAGCATGCTGCGTCACGATGTTTTGAAGGTGTAATTTACCAATAGGAAATTCTAGATGGGTTTATAGTAGGGCAGGATGCAGGACGCATTTGGTCAATTCCAATATGTATTACTCAAACAACGTACGTTATATAGCTATTATTGATAGTTGTAAGCCCATAGGGATTTGAAACAGTCTTTGCTAGGTGCACAGATGGTCAGGCGTGGTGTGTAGATTCTAGATAATAATTTTGACGGCGAAATTGACAATATTATACCTGATAAAACCGTTTTACGAATTTGTGCAGAAGCGCAGCGCATATCCTTTACAAGTCGGGGTTAGCTGGAAATGGAAATTGGTATTCGTATTGTTTGCACCGCAGGGTGTGAAATACGAACCACACATGTTAGTGACAGTCAAGTCACCCGGCTCAATTCTCAGTATCAAAACTGAATTGCGTATTTTTAATAGCAGACTGCTCCAAGTCTTCACGTTTCCGGACTACTTGCTAAACCATGTTAGGGTATACTAGCCCATAAAACCTGAGATTCCGCATTTTGCGTCAATATAGAAATAAATGAAGTGTGCTTTTTATATGCCTCTGCTTTGGAATGGACAGCTTTTTCATATTCGAAAAATTTTAACACATTTTCCAATATACAAGAAAATAGCTAAACGATTGAAGTCTATAATGCAGAAAAAATTGGATTTCGCTCCAAGCGAACCGGATTATGTAGTCGAGCTGAACTTTCTCTATAGAATATCCATCCCTGAACTTAGCATGGTAGAATAGGTACCTAGTCACCTTAACTACTTTATAATATTACCAAAGTTTTTCTTTAAGAGTTGCCAGTCGCCATTAAGTCCTGTGTAATAGGGATCCCAAGATGTAAGCCATTACACTTACTTGAGCCCCCCAGTTGTTGACAGTTTCATTAATTTTTATGATTCGATTACACTTTTACTCCTTATCCTGACCTCTGAACCAATTAACCTTCGTGTCAACGTATTTCATGAAATTCTGATTCTCATTGTATTGAAGGTAAGGTCACGGTCGTGGACGCATATGTATTGTGACTCAGTCAACGTCAACAAGTTTCGTTGTGTATCTGTTCAATAATTAGATTGATCTTTCACCAA
>JAQFYT010001601.1:0-15745 GCA_034694925.1 Ceratophysella denticulata
CATGTCCTCTCTATACTAAGCCGAGCACCAAGCGAGGCCGCAGCGCCGCAAGGGCGCTGCGCCTTCAGAACTCTGTGCCTCATACGTTAATTGATCCGTGTAATTGTTTTGATGGGAAATAACTAAATTCTCTGAATAATTTACTATATATAAGACCTTGTCTGTACATTTTATAAGCAATTTTAACAAATTAGCATATAGTTAAACTGACAAGGATTCCTATTCTGTTATTCATAGAGGTCTAATTGAATTCTGTTTCAAAACGGAATGAACCAACTTCTCGGTATGTGGTCGTGTGAAATAATTAAATAATTAGCTCCCAAGTTAAACGGGGTAAGTAACCTAATTGTATCACGAGAAATATAGAGTTGATTTAGTGTAAAATGTATAAGTTTTGACATCATTCAATTCATACATACAAATATAAAAAATACAGGTTTCCGCTGGCTATACTTATGAAACTTCCGGTTTCGTCGTAATCGGAATTCGGAATCAGCATAAAATACAGGTATTATAAAATTAAAATGGAGTCACAAATACATGTCACTGGCCATGGCCGGTAGCTCTAGACCCTGTAGGTCATAGATATGTGACCCAGCTATCGATTGGGTGCTTATGCAACAGAGTGCAGTTAAGACATAAAACTAAACTTTTATATCAACCTATATCTAGCTCTAGTTAAATAGGATAATATTCTTTTTACCGAATGACGTGCGTTTGAACTCAGATCTTGTTACAAAAATGAAGTTTTATTTATTTGACTTCGATTCGGCATATGGTGACGGTACAACTCGGATTGATAACGGGTGGCATTTTTTGATGCCATAAAAAAATAAAATATGCCATACAAAAGAAGACTTTTGCGATAGGAAATGTAATGCTGCAATAAGTTTAATTGGTCTATAATTCCAAAGGTTAGGTTAGTTGTTGGTCATTTGGGTATTTCAAAAAACTAACCTCACCTGTAGAACGGATCAATCTCGTCCGCCAACGTTTAAACTTAACCTAACCTGACTAAAATCAAACTTACTGACATGCAGACTTATTTCACAAGTCTTCTTTTTCATGGCAGATTCTATTTTCTTATGTCACGTTTATATATTTCCCATTGATAACATTAGTTGCTGACCTGAACAATTTTTCTTTAATAATTAATAGAATATGAACCCGAGTTGAGATTAATATTACTGGCGGGATGTCCCTGGAAAAGATTGGCGTTGTTTGGCTGCTGCGGCTGGAATACTGGTGCAATGTACTGCTGCTGAGCTGGAGCCTGATAGTAATTTTGTTGCTGAGCCGGAGTCTGATAATAGGTTTGCTGTTGTTGTTGATTAATTCGCTTTCGATTCAATGATCGAGCACGGGCAGGTTTTCGTTGTTGGAAAATTGGCTGGTTTTGAAATTGCTGTTGTTGCTGCTGAGGAGCAAAGTTGAATCCCTGTCCAGCATTGGGGTCCAATGGATTAAGCTCGGGTTGGTATTCATAAGGGGTTTCGTGCTGATCCGGACGATACTGACCATCATCCTGGTCATCAGGGCCTTGGGAGGAATACTGAGCGGCATTGTTAATGCTGTTGGCGGACGGTGGTGGAACATTGATTCCAGTACCGGTGGGCACGAAGCCGTTCTTGTTGGCACCGTACTCGATTTCTCGGAGTTGACCCTGATCATCGTAGTAGCCGTATTTTCCGGTTACGACGCCGTTGGCGGCTTTATTTTCAATTTTATAGCTTCCGTCTCCACCTTCGTAGCCGTAGGTGTAGCTTCCATCGTCGTTGTGTCTAAATATTTACAAAAAATTATAAGCCCGACATGACACTGTATTAAAAATGTGTGGCACTTTTCGATACAATGAAAAAATAGAATCTGCAATGAAAAAGAAGACTCTTGCAATAAGAAATGGAATGCTGGAATAAGTAAAATTGCTCTATAATCCCAAAGGTTAGGTTAGTTGTTGGTCAAGTGGGTATTCCAAAAACCTAACCTAACCAGTAGAACGGGTCAATCTCGTCCGCCAACGTTTTAACCTAATCTAACCTGACTAGAATCAAATTTACTGCCATGCAGACTTATCGCAAAAGTCCTATTTTTCATTGCAGATTCTATTTTCTAATCGCACGTTTATATTTTTCCCAATAAAAATATGGGAAAACACGGCTTAACTGACGAAAATTCAATTATCGCCCGATTAATTGGAAAAATCGAAAAATGCAATAGTCGGTCCCGATTAATCGATATTCGTTATTGTGGCACGATAACGAGTTTTAACTTAATTAAATGATTAAATATGCTTAATTCGACATACGTGTTAATCTGTCGCAGAATCGGGACAGGAGTCGTATTGCTGGTAGCGTAGCCCCTCTGTTGTCGGAATTGTTGCGGTGCACCGGAAATGACACTGATGGTCGCCAAAATGACCAAGGCAGGGGTCAACATTTTGAGATTTTTGTTATCTTAATGTAAAATTTTAAGGTGTAAAACGAATCAATCGTGTACCAAAGCTCGAGGAATGACTCCAGTCCTTCCCGACTGTGTTCCTTTATATAAGAATTAGTTCAATGTCAAGTCACAAGTCAAGAGTGTCTGGTTTTGTGTGTTAAATGCTAAACTGTGAAATAAACTTCTTCCTTTCCTGTACATGCAACAAAGGAAGTTGTTATTGTCAGCCTTATGTAGAAGCATTTTGGTGAACAATAAATATACCAATACCAATCAGCTATGCACAGAATACGATGTAAGATTTGCTCTAGTTGTGTATTTGGAGCATTAGGTAATTCTCATTCAGCCCGCTGGCTCCTGGTCAATGAAATCGACTTTATAATGTACCCAATGGGTAATATAGATTAGGTTTATAGTGAGAGTGGTACGTATTCTTCAGCATTCTTCAGCTGGGTCATTTCGGTCTGCACGATTAGGGCTTAAGGATTTTTGATCAATTCAATTTGCCATTTAGTTAAAGCTTTTGTTAGGTTAAGTTTCAGAAAGTCAGATTAGGTTTTTTTCCTAACCTACCCTAACCAAAGCCATAAGGATCTCAAGACGCTGGGGCGCCATATTACAATGATACCTGATGTGCCCACAAGTTTGCAGGACCCAACTGACCGCTACAGAATTGACCAAACACGATTATTAATTTTTTTTTTTGGCGAGACCCCGAGACCCCACCCCTGCGGACAAGTATTTGCATTTCCAAACTTCCAACCTGATTGATCTTCAGCATCGATAGACACCTGTGGCTTCTAGCAAAGATTACCTATATATCAGAGATGGAATCAGTTGGAGAGGCTAGCGGCAGTTAATCTTTGTGAAACCCCGGCCTTGAAGATCTCTCACTTCCGCTTCTTAGTTCGCATCAATAGCTTCATTTCGACCAGTACCAGTTACCAGCAGTCTATCGAGTCATCGTAGATTTATAAGTAGAAACTCCTTTATGCTAATCTTCCATGTCCCATCCTCATGAATATATGTACATACTACAAAACTGCTGACACATTCCAGCTTCAGTTATTTATTTATATGCAGATTAATTAATTAATTTTGTGGACTTGGAATGTACGAATGTTAGGCACCCATTTTTATGCCCGTTGATAGCTCAGATTTTGACCGAAACCCGGTTGTAAATACGTTAATAATGTTCTAGTTTTCGCCAATCAGGTTAATTAACCCAACGTTAAGCTATAGAATTCGTAGAATATATACCAAAACCTAATATTAAAGTAAACGCGTTTCATAAACTATGTATGATCAGTTTGTGCTAATAAGGAAACGCTTTTACAACGACGATACTCTGAATTGACGATGTTTTGTAAAGATGCCCTAAAATGTGAACCAAGGGTGTACAGGCGTTAATATTTTCAACCTAGGCTAGAAAGTGTTTCGACTATCGAAAGCTCAGCTGATTTGTGACTATTCCGTTATTTAATAAAACATGAATAAAAAAGGTTAATATACGGCGTTTCAACAATAAAGTATCGCCGTAGCTTAGCGTAATTGACGCGTCGTCAATCTCAATGAAGTTAGTAAGTACAATTATTTTAGTCATTATTCTACAAAAAATCGTTAGATAACCACGAATTCTTTCCGTCCGCGTACATTAAGTTTTATTCAATTTGACAAATCTCACATTCTGTAAGTAAAAGGAATTTAAAAATTCAACACGAATGGGTTTATCAGTATAGGATAGGTACATGAGGTTAATTATTGTAAATTGATTTTACCTATTCACAGAATATGGTCTAATTTACAAAATAACAAATAATTAGTTTTAACAGTACCTAAATAACTTAACATAATAAATGCAATGCAGTAGGTATTCAATAAGGCAGGTACGTCGTCCTATGTACACAAACAACATACAAAATATACAACCAAGTTTTCAGTACAATTACAAATTAAAACAAGCAACTAACAAAGTTAATTCATAAAACAACAAATGCACGACCAACCGCGAGATTTATAACGCCAGAAATTTCATAAGGGCTTCATGAATCAGGCGCGGATTAATCGTACCGTCCGCCGTGTACCGTACTCCGCGTAAAAATCCATTAGCGCTATTAATGACCCCATATTCCCCAACGATGTACCCATCTGGTGTCCGTTCTTCGACACGATATTTACGTACATCACTTCCGTCCAGGACATAACCAAATTTTTTCCCAGGTCGTTCACTACTGGAACTACTGCTTTCAGGCACTTTCTCCTTAGCCACAACCACCTGGTGAAAGTGGGCATTGGGTACACTGGGCGGAATTGGTGGCTTCGGTTCCGCCGCCATTGTCTCAAATGAGGGTTGAACCAGCTTTGGATTTGTCACGACTTCCGGTAATTCCCAACTACGAGCTGCTAAATGAGCACTCTCAATCGTGGTTTGCATTGCCGTTTTATCTAAAACAAGTTCCTTGGGTTCATCTTCCTCATCTTCACCGATTTCATAGAATTTTGGTGGTTCCGTGTCCACGTATTCCTCGGGTGACATGGTTGAGGTTGAAATTGGTTTTGGTTGAAGTTGTGCATGAAATTCGTACATTTTTGGTTGATGTTGAGATTCATGATTTTCTTCTGGTTTCCCCCAAACGCGTTCGGGTTCACCCCAGACTTTCTCTGGTTCACCCCATACTTTCTCCGGCAGTTCCCAATTGACAGGGGCTGGGGCTGGTGCAGCTGAGGTTGACGTGGAATCGTGGCCAAAATCCTGAGTCAGAGCTTCAGGTTTTGGCAGCTTAAATATCTCCTGATGCATTGGGGCTAATGGTAGCCGGGTATTAGTATTAGCATTACTACGATAATGATGATCCGGGCTTTGGTACACGGACCGACTCTGGCTCACCACTGAAACCGTCTTTGTCGCCAGTGCTTCAGTCCGGTGCGGCTTAGGGGTGTAGACTTGGAACGTTTCCACGTTTCTGGAGTCACTCATGGTGGGATCCACGCCTTGTTGAGAGAAAGCATGGTAGAATACAGAGAAAATATTATCCGGGCGACTATTTTGCTGGTGAAAATAAGGGAATGGTGGGCGGTATGTGGTGGGTTGCAGGGGTTCTTGGATTTCTGGTGGGCTCGTGGTGAGCTGTGCATGTGGGAACGGGAAAATTGACTCGGCGGAAGATGAGGATGACGATGAGGAGCTCGACGATGATACGATTACCCGGACGACCATGCTGGAATTCGTGGCATTTTGACCAGCGGTATTTTCCCCATGGTCAGCGTCAGGATTCTGGCCAGGGTTGGTATTGGTATTGGTAAACTGGCGGTGACCAGGGTTGTTAATTTCGCCGTGGCTGAAATTTTGCCGGTAGCCGAAATTATTAGAATTTTCGCCGTGGCCGAAATGTTGCCTCTGGCCTAAATGGCTAGAATTTTGACCACTGCCATAAATACTTCGGGGATTATTGAAATTATTTGCATAATTAGTCCGAGTACTGCTGAAGGGGTGTGTCCGTGGACGATGTGAATAATCCAACGGCCGGGCTATGGACGTGGAAATTAGGCTGAAGAGGAGGATTATCACAGTCTGAAATATAATCAAGAAAAATGCGTCGTTAGTTACAGCTTGCTGTAAATATAGCTATAATTTTTATTGTATTGATGAAGATTGGCAAAAATCATAACAATGGAGACATACAATGTCCATTTGTTACATATATTGAGATTGAATGACGCCCTTTTTTCTATAGTTCAAGGTTCGTAGCAGAAGCCTTTGTGCATGTTTAGCCGAAGATTTTGATAGAAATGTCATGGTTTTATTGGCATCATAAAAGAGTTTTTTGTTTGTATTTGCTGTTGCTCACGGGCAAGATCGCAACCTTGGCATGCATGGAGCTATAAAGGAGGTTTTGGTTCATTTGGACTTGGACTTGTGGGCTTGAGTCGAGATTAATATAAATAAACAACTGCATTTTTTAGTTAAAAGTACCGAACTGAGGTAGGTATTTGTAACTTGATTTAGGCTGAAACGTATTTACTATGAGGAGCACATTGACCAAAACAGTATGGGCCAACGTCAAAACGGTCAAAACATAAGCTACCACGAGCAAACGCGATCTCTTCAAATTGTGGCCAAAAACCGAAACCGCTTTGACATTTGTCCTTTTTTTATTTGGCCTCAATCACGGGATAAATATTATACTTTTATAATATAGCTTGTTATTTAATGTTATTTGTTAATGCGCTTTGAATACCGTCTGAATATGTTATGTATACTAAATAATGCATAATAATGGACAACAAATGCATTTTTGGAATTGGAAGTACAGATAATTCTCCGCGTTTAATTTCAGAGTGTTCGCAATACACTCTGTACCAACAGTTAATTGGAATTTCGAATTCCTCGACGTTCAGCTTACATAATTGTAATTTTTTAATTTAGTAATCTTTGCGATTTGGGATATGTATAGGTGTATATTTCTTTTATTACAATTTTGCAATTTAGTATCGTTTATGGTAAAAGTATAAAACCCGTTACAGCAAGTACCAGGGCAGGATCATAATTTACAAGTCTTGCGAATGACTCAACTTTCTCAGGTAGCTCTTCGTCATCCGTCATTCCTACTGTTCCTCGTAATTGGGAACCTTGGACTTGGTCCTGGCCTAAACCGGCCCTGGTTAATAACAATCAAGGTCAATTTGACCTTATCTCATTATCACCCATCCCTTAAAAATCCAAATGCATTTTTGCATTGGGAAATTTGGTAGCCCGTGTTCATCCTCTGACGCTCGCAACATGCCGATCCCATGACGAACTTCTCTAGACACATATTTGTTCCGCCTTCATGTTCAGATTAATTAGGTTTTCAATTCCCTTCCTTCGACAAAAAAAATCCGTGTTTATTCACTAATCATTTATAATAAGAATAACAAATCTGACTTAGCTTCGTAACAGCTTTTCCTGGTACATATAGCCCATGGCACACCTCAGGTGCAACTTATTTGCACAATTGCAATCTTTGATTTCTGTAAGTACAAATGTATTTGTGTAGGTAGATACATAGATATGCATGATTCAGGATTAACATCTTGGAAGCTAATCAATCAATGCCTACTCAGAGTCATCGATTTTATCGGTAGTAAATATTCAACTGGGCATGACTGCCTATGGCTTGACGTAAAATTTGGATATCGTAGTTAAAAATATTTTGAGGACAAAATTTAGTGGATTGATTACAATTTCTATATAAATATATACTTTCCCCGTACATCCGTTCAATGTGGTTTGAATTGAACATATCATCGAATTTTTTTTAAATGTAATTTAATTATGTTCTTAAATAAAAAGCGTTTTCGTGTGAAAACTGAATATTCATTGTATTAAACACCATTCAGAAATTTGCAATGTATTGCAATAAACGAATATTATAATCCCCAATTAATAGATCGTTGGAATTTTGCCGTGTTGTATTTTAAAATTACGGCGTATTCGATTATATGAACAAAAAATTCCAAAATGGTTTGAGTTGTAGTTTGTAAAATATTATTCTGCTTTCTTGGATAATTTATTCACGATTTGGGTAATCTTAGAAGCTAATAAATCATTTGTTGTTAGGTAATTCCATGGAAAAGTCACCATGTGGTGGTCCCTCAACGCGAAAGGCGAACGTTTTAATGAAATATATAGTTGTAAAATTGAAGTTAAAGAAGGCTTAATTGTTGGTTCAGATCTAAATGCGGATTTGGGTTTCCAGTGACACTGGAACTTTTTCCAACATTAGGGTAGATCATGAGCTCATAATAATGTATTTTAGGCAGGTGGGTAAATATGTTACTACATAGAATCTAGCGCATCCGGTATTGGTTACGGACGGATATAAATTACACCAGGTCTGTATTAAAGATTTACACGCTGATTGTAACTCCTAACGCTACGCTAGGTGACCGTCCACGTGAGAACTGCGGTGGCTACTTCTATTTTGATTCATCTGATTCATGATTCACTAAGGTAAGGGTAAACTGACTAATCAATCATTCTGTGTTGAAGTCATTGACGCGTCGTGAATCGTTCAATCAAGCTTAGGTCGATCGGTTAGTACCTACAGGATAAATTTCAGAATCTGACCAGGATATTCCTATAAACTCACATCAATAACATAAATATGAATGCATTTAATTCATAAGAACTAATCTTAAGGTAGTTCTTCTACGTATTGTTATCTTATGACTCCTACACGCGTATTTAAGCTAAAACAAAATCTGTGACCTTCACAATACCTACCTCCTGGACCTTGCTATAAAGCGTGTAAAGCTATAAAGCCCTGGCTAATCGAATTAGCTGTTCGGAATAACGCATAATTATCTGTTACGTGTTTAATTTTAATTTTTAAAACGAGGCAATTATGTATCAAATTTGTGCTACAATATTATTGTGTATATTAGACAATTAGGTGTATTTTTGAATAGCCAACGTGATTTGAGATACCCAGTCGTAATGCTTATTTCTTTAGCCATAGAAAAGGAGCACTCATCTGAAAAACTTTTGATTATTCAAAATATTAATGGTCATATCGAAAGAAAACTAAACGGAATTTAAGTAACGTAATTAGCGATATTACAGCCCTTAATAAATCAAAAACTGCATGTATAGCTCTAGCGCTCCAATCCGACCAGTTAAGTTAGATTAGTTTAGACACACGTTGGGTCAATTTCAAGAAACGTAACCTAGTCATAATTACATAAAATTAACGCTACGTGCAACCTGCGATCTAAGGACTGTAGATCGCACATGAAACTGGTAGGTATACAAAATAAACTAACATTGACAATGAATCACATTTCATACACACAAGTGAATTGTGGTTGAGTATGCTCCTGCATCTGCATTGTTCTTCAGAATGACGGTAAATGCCAAGGTCGGGCTCAATTAACGGGAGTAATTAGCCTCTAATTCATCCCAGTATTGATAGCATTCATCATGCATGTAACAGGAACCCAGCAATTAACTCTGCATTCATGATTAAGTACCGCATACCACACACGTCAAAGTCATACAGGAATACCGTAATATGATCTCAAATGTGCATATGTGTACATATGTTAATTTAGTTATGAAATGGAAGCTCGAATAACTCCTTTTGTCAGTGCTAATAAATCTTAGGGAGTAATTACAGGTTATTGAGTAGGGAACCACTAATCACGACTTTAACTACATACAGCAGAATCTGTAGCAAAAGATTGACGAATTCACAAGGCATTTTACAAGGTTACCTTACCCGCATGAGCCACATGCACATGCAATTTCAATATGCTGCATATGTACATAAATCTGGGTATTTACACAGATCATATGCGATCCGAGGATCGTACACGCTTTTCCTAACCCATAACTTCTTGACCATTATACAATTAGAATGCTTAGGAGTACCGTACGCGATCTCCCGATTGTATATATGACGCTTTCTTACATGTGTATTGTAATATACGGTGTGCTCTCAATGGACTTATGATGATGTGACGTAAATGAGCCTAATGATCCGATATGATCAATGATCTCCTGTCTAACGCTCTTGTTCATTACTCACATAAAGTGTATGGGTTTATTTATAGGGTTAGCGTTAGCGATATCGTATATAGGCCGAGAATACCTTACAAGTTCAGCCATCTCCTGATCTGGATCTCTGATAGTTGATTAATGACCATTATTAGTTTAATTTTCTTGGATGAACGTGTCGTAGTGTAATAGGAGGGATATTCCCTGCCCAGTCTAGCCAGACCAAATCCCCACCTTTATCCAAACCTCCAACCTGACTTGAGAGAAGATCTGGGTCTCTCGTGTATTTGTCCTCATTTGTGAATTTATTTAGTGTGGAGAAGTTCTCTCCAGAAATCAGTTGTTCCCTACCTCTTGTTAAATAAACAAGCCTGACTCCTCACTCCGCGCCGCAGTCCAGTCCACAATACAATTGCATTTCTTGTTAGGCAGGTAGGCCGCATTAGCGCTCAGGATTCCATATTAGTGGTCCAGGAGTGACACAGTGGAAGACAGCCGTGCAGACCAGACCTGACCTGACCAATAACCCGGATTCCCAGGGAGTGATCCGTTGCAGTAGCACCGCCGGTACAGCAACTTTCAAAACTTTCCGAAGAATTGGTAGTCAGGTTCGGTTAAATTCGGTTCCGAACCTCGTCTAACCTAACCAAACCCTTTGAAACCTAACCTAACAAAAGTTGTATGTACAAGTGGAGCTTCAACAAAAGCGTAGACTCCCCACACCACAGACAGTCGGTTGCGTCATGTCGATATCGCTTATCTTATACTCTTCTGTAGGTTAAACGATAACAACTAGATATTAGTACATATAGCGCGCACCATACACATAAACGTTGACGCTGCTGTGACATTACAACATACACAATAGCAGGAGGGACATTTCTGGTTTATGAAATGTACCAAGGATTTTCAAATGTACAAACGCATTGCATTTTTTATTCGAAATACCTATGCTGATAAATCGATTTTTTTTGGTTTTGATTCGGACTCGTTAAGAACTCATCAACTTTAATAATGTTATTAGAAACTATTCATATTTATAAAATAATGTAAATAATTAAAAGACTTAAAATTTCCGAAATATATTATCAAAATCGAAACAAATATAAACAAACAAAATCGATACATATTGAAAATATTAATGCTTGTATATCTACGCTACCTACGACACATGAGAAACGAAGTTTCTTAATCTGCCTATTGTTAATATACCCACCTGGAGCCTCATAGCGCTTTTGCTTTGCATGGTTTACCCTGGCCCTGTATCCTGCCTGACGTCTCTGTTTCAAGTTCTTCAATTCAATAAATAGTCGAGAAATTAGTTGTTAGGGAGGAGTCGTTCTCGATGTGCCTTCACATTTGTATTGTATTGTATTGAGCCTGTCAAGGAAGAATGTTATCCTAATATATATGCTCTATATACTCATAATCATAACTTATTTCACCTTTTTATACACTCGCCAGGTATTCAATTGAGCTATAAAACTTATATAAGATTGCTCATAAATCTCATGCACGTAGAGGAATGTGTTCTCTGATTGATAGGGTGGACGGGGACACCGGCGGCGTCAATGGAATCTTTTATCAAATACCTTCATCTCTGTATGTTTGCATGCATATGCATAATATTCGGCATTTAGCAATTTTTTTTTGTTGCCATTTTTTTATGTAAAGATATTCATGTGAGTATCATATGCAAAGTCGTAACTGGACGGACGGGACAAGACAGCTTTATCTAGGGAGTCATCATGTTATCCGGGTTCCGGTTTGTAGCTCCGTCAATGCCTTATTCCGTGTTTAATTGGTGTATTCAGAGCTAATTAAGTAATAGGAATCGTTTGCTTACGATAAATAAAAACAATAGAAAGATATTTCTCACATTGTGGTACCATTGTCGTATGGGATCTACCGCGTATTGAGGGTCTTATGTATCCTTGGTTGGGCTAGGTTCTAAATATCAAGTTCAGGTTATCCAAAGTCGGGCTATGTACTAGGTTTTTTCCATAACCCAATTTGATATTTTATAACCTAACTCCAGTTGTAAGACTCTCGCAGAAGATATGAATATGACAAGACAATAGAACCGAGATTTTTGTAGTTAATTCAAAATTCTAGAATAAATTCTGTTATTTAATATAAATTATTTAATTATAAAGCGTATGTAAGTTATTGTGGAAGAAATCCTTGGTGCTCTAGAATTGTATCGTCTAGAAATGAGAATAATTCCGGTTACTAAATCAATTTGTACACATATTATAAAATTCTTATATTAATTTTATAGATACGTGTGCGTTATTCAACCAGACTTCTTTTTAAGTCGAAAAATATTTAAAGTCAAATAAAAATCGTCTTTGGTTACAGTACGATGCTTAAAACGATGCACATTGTAGAATTCCTTCGTGCACCGGACAAAATTATTAATAAACCTTGGTTTTATTTTAAAATGTGAATGTCTGGAAATTCTGATGGTTAAAGCCGGAGAATAATTCAATACAATTTGTAAATAATAGATTGATACTTAAATTTGAAGATCCAGTTTTTCTCTCAAAAACATAAATAATAGTTCCAAATTTTAAATGCCGGCTCCGCTCCAGCCAAAAACCGCGAAATCAAACACCGCTAAACACTTTTCACGGATTTAATACTTAACCTCAAGATAATAATATCACAGTGCAGTAGATATGTGATTAAATCGCACCATAATTATGTTTTGAGCTAACTCAAATAACCGAAACAACCTCAAATACTTCAAATTCAATCGCAAAAAGTGTGTGAGGTTTTTTGGTTTTGCGGGTTTTGTCTAATCGGACTCATCGGTAATCTTATCGGTAATCAAGCTTGCAAATAACGGAAACTTATAGATACCTAATTAAACCTCGTTAAAAATTCGAGAAAATGTTACAAGGTAATTATTTGGTAGTCCGCATACGTATATGATATTAAATATTAAACTCAATAATGCGCTAAATTTTCCAGGTTGCCGTTTTCGCTTATTTGGTAGTTCTGGTAATTAAAGCCGATTACTAAATCAATATAATGTGTAGAATAAGAATTTGTAATATCATTAAATAACAGTTGCATCCGGGTGACGGTATGTTATGCTAAGCAAATCAAATACGACTAAATATTACCTTAGAAATTAAGCCGCAGAATAACCGCCGCGGGCGGGTGCCTCCTAAAATCTCCCAAGGAATCATGTTAAAAATTCAATAGAATTTCTACACGTCTGACACGTCGTATTTCCGTGGTTCCGGAACCACAAGCCCAAACCACGGAAGTTTTAGCTACACAGCTCAGGGCACACGGAGAAAAAGTACGACCAAACAGCCACGTAACTTTCACCAACTCAGCTTCACGGTGAAAGCCAAGCGAGTCTTGTTTTCATCTCACACTTTCACACAAGGTCTCACTCGACGAATTTCCAGTTCGGCTTCTATTACCAAATTATTAATTGTTTCAAAATCTTGCACATTCTATGAAATTTTAAAAATTAATTTAAAAAATATGCTAAAAATTGAAATTATTCGAATTTGTAAATTCTGGGTAATTCTTGTAAAATCTCCCAAATTATCTTTATTTCCCAAATTCTGCCAAACTCAGCCCAGTAAAACAGGGCGAAGCCTAAAACAGTTAAAAACCTAATGGACCCAAAAGATTTCAAGATCAAATGCTTCAACTGCCCCAAGACGAACGACACGACGTTTGAGCATGGGCTTCTCTGAAGATGAAGTTTCTTTGTGGCCAAGGTAAAGGCGCATAAGGCTAAGATGAAGAAGAAAATAAGGAAAAAAAATAACACAAGAGATTTCACACGGTTGAGGTATGTTGTTCCCTGACTCTCTCGACCAAATAGTTGAAATACTTTGCCGTCTCCCTGTACTGTAGTTTAAAGTCTCTTATGTGGATTGGAATGGTCTCCATACGATCCTTGATGTATTGCATTCTTTTTATTATGTATTTTATTTCTGTTGTATTGTATCTCTCTGAGTGGATATGTAATGTGGATGTGTAATTTTTTATGGATATTCTATTTTATTTTTTTCCGGCAACACCTTGGCATACCATTATACTTTATAATACACATTTTTGGCTTGGGCTTTGGCTGCTCCTGGCGATCATCATCGTGGAAAATCATGGACATAGGGTATTTACTCGTATGATCGTATGTACGCATCAATAATAGGGGGAAATTCATGAGGCCAAGGTTCAGGAGTGCACGCCGCGGACACGGACATATATGGATGAACTGTTTTGGGCTAATAGTATTAGATTATAGGGGAAAATATTCTGAACAAATTCCTTGTCCAGGAGGTAATAAGATTTCTAAGCTTGAGCCAAAGCCAATGCCATGCTAGAGGTATATACAGAAATGAGTAAAATTTGTGGTTTCAGGACGTTTCGTCGTGACGCTTGTGACTGGGACGCCTTCTGCACTTGTACTTGCATGCGAAAACTCAAAGGTCTGGCTCAAAATATCAGTTCCAAAAAGTTACCTTCAAATCAGTTACGTTAGGTTAGGGTACATTTATTTGGACGCAAAAACAATTAGCTAGCTAAATTTTAAACTGAATTTTGCAGTTCCCAGCCACCTTATACAGTATTCACCTGCTAATTGATCAGTCTTATTTAGAGTGGTTATAGAAGCGTCAGAATATGCTGGCGAAATCGGTTGTGGCGAAAATTTATTGATTATCAATACGATACTCCTGTTGATTTCGGATATGTCAGGTAGTTGCATGCCGTATTTTGAATTCTGCAGTACTTATGGGTGAAAATAAAAACGATTTTGTCAAATCCGTGTACAACCATAGTAAAATTACGCTCTGCTGTGACTTATCACTTCCTTTAAGGTTATAATTATTTTGTTAACCTTATCTGTCTTCATTTGGGAATGGATGGACCACCTAACGAATATATGTATATTAGAATCGAGTTATTTTATGCATATTTCTGGTTTTCGTCTTACGACGTTGATATTTCAGAATTCTTTAGATTCATTTATCTTTTGAAGCAAATTGGCAATAAGCCGAACTGGTCTCAAGAAGCAAATTGTTTTTAGCGGAAGTGTCCTGGGTGAAACCGCTACGGGATAAGAGAAAATCGAGAGCTTAGCACATACCTGGCATTCCTGTGGGATGTACTCTTTTTTTTCTGTAAATTCCAGTGAAATTCCTATCCAGTCCATTGCTATCTAATACATATTCCGTGTGTGGATTTTTTTTTCTTGGTTGGTCCTGGTCTGTGTTATTTGGTTTCTTTCATTCCTTCAACTCCATCATCTTCTGGTGCGGTGTTCCATACATTCTTCTTCCTTGAACACCTCGTGCTCCGCATTCCTTCCTCGCCCATCCATTCTTTAAAATTCTGCCTCGGCCCATGCCATCAGGCCTCTCAAAAGAGAGGTAAACACACGCTAAGTAGGGGCTTCAGTCTTGTAGACTGACGCCTGTTCCGGTTCCTCCCGATTTGTCTCCATTATGTAATCAGGCGCGGAAGGGTGACGCCAACAGGAATTATCCCAACCCGAATTCCAACACGACTTCCACGACAATTCCCACGCTGAAAAAAAAATAATACTGCAAAAATTACTGGATATGTTACAGTTCAGATATAAATCTTGGTTCTGTTATTTATAACTGAACCAAGATTTAATATATAATATAATATAATATAATGTAATATTGAATGCGGTTTTTAGCCAATTAAACACTATCAGTCAAGCTAGTCAGAATTCGTTAATTATGGAATCTGCTGGACCAGAATTTAGCG
>JAQFYT010001602.1:0-15740 GCA_034694925.1 Ceratophysella denticulata
ACTTATATACTGAATATTCCATATCACTTTAGCATGCATCAAAATTAAGACCAATTATTCAATTCACAGGTCCTTGGGCATTCCCTATTATTGGGTCTGTGATTCAAGTTGCTTTGCAAGACCATGAAGTGCCCTACATTGCTCTGCATAAACTGGCAAAAAAGTATGGGAATATCATGAGTGTGAAACTCGGGTCTGTACGTGCAGGTAATTACACTGATCTTGAGTTGAAGGCACGTTGGCGCTGCCATATATATTTCCAAATATTAGACTGATGTATAGTTTCTTATATGAGTTGTAGTGGTTGTTTCTGGATTCGATGCGATCAAGGACATGCAAAATAATCCAGACTTTATCAGTCGACTGGATGACAACTGGCTACTGGGCAAAACAGCCGGAATCCCTTGCGGTATGCGCTACATAACTTTACCAATAGCGATTAATGCGCCAGCAAATCGTTTACCTAATTTGACCAACGCGTTCCGATTTCCAGGCCTTATTTTCTCACAAGGAGACTACTGGGTAGAAACTCGGCGTATTTGTCACAATCTGCTCAAACCATTTGGATTTGGACAAGCGAGTACGGTAGAACCACTTGTCACCGAAGAGCTTAAAGTGTTTTCAGAAGAACTCAAATCTCAAATTAAAAATGGCGACGGAGTGATTGAGTTTTCAAACCAATTTCAAACAGTATTCATGAATACCACTTGGAGCTTTGTAACAGGCACAAGATTTGAGCACAATGATCCGGAATTGCATCGGATTCTGGAGTTTAATCGGACCTATACAGAATCAGCCCAAATCGGCGGTGGCATTGTCGGATTGTTTCCTGAAATTCTGAATTATTTTCCAAATTGGTCCGGTTATAACGCGCACAAAGCTATACAAGTTAATATGCGGAAGTATATGGAGGTTTAAACAAAAAATTAATTTACTATTTAACCGTGTGCCACCACCAATGTTGAAATCTTTCAATGTAATGTATAGGATGTAATTGAGAGCTACCGGAAGCAGGGAACCTACAAAACCGCACCAGCAAATTTCATTGAATGTTTTCTACAAGAAATCGATCTACACGGTGGACCGCGTCCGGACGAGAAGACATTGGAATCACCGTATACAGGTATCTGCAGTAATATGTAATAGTCAAGTGTGCGAAAATTATTTCTAAACTTTCACAATATCAATTGATCTATGACCTATACACGCATTTTTCATAGATCTCAACCTGGTTGGTATTCTGAACGATCTTGCCTTGGGAGGGAGTGATACGTCTGCCAGTGCGATGAACTTTGCTATACGATATCTAGTGCAACATCCAGAAATTCAGGTTAAGCTAAGGTCAGAAATTGACCGGGTTCTTGGACGAGACCGTTGGGTCACGCTCGACGATAAACCGAAGTAAATATAACCGATTTAACTACAAGCATAGTTTGATGCGATTTCGTAATTGCTAATTGAATCCTGGTTAATTCTTGAACAGTCTCAAATACACACAAGCGTTCATTTTGGAAAATTTAAGGTAATTATTTGTATTAATAAATGATAAATAAACTGCTATATATACAATAATATATACAATAGACTGCTAATATTTTTAAATGTGGCACATTTAACATTTGTAAAGAATGAGTATCCCAGCTCCTCTCGTGCCTCGAAAGACTTACACCGATTGTAAACTTGGGAATTATGATATTGCCAAGGTAGGCGAACCGAATTTTTTATTTTTTATTCGGCAAATTTATTTTGATTTTAATGCTTGGTCAAAACCAGGGCACATTAATCCTACCAAATATCTGGAGTGCAAACATGAATGAGGACGTTTGGGAGAAGCCGGATGTTTTCAATCCAGAACGATTTTTGGATGTAAACGGAAATTTTGCAAATTCGGACAAGATTCTCACTTTTGGAATAGGTAAATATCTCGGTGTGATCTTGGCAGTACTGTACAGTACGACCATATCAACAGAGGCTCACCTAATAAATAACCAATAAATTTTAAAATATAAGGCTGAAAATAAATTTTTTGTGAACAGGTCGACGTAATTGCATTGGAGAAGCCTTGGCGAAAAATAGTCTTTTGATAACCATCGTGTCTCTCGTACAACAATTTACATTCGGACCTGACCCCGTGACCGGAGTTCCAGCTAACCTCAACTTAAACAAACTTGGGCGAAATACACAGCCGTTTAAAGTTCTGGTCAAACTTAGAAAATAGAATCTTTGAAGCTGCAACAAGAATCTGAAGGAATTTAATTGCACATAAATTTTGGTGCATATCCAGTTTATGCTAGCTGGCGCGATTAATTTTCCATTAATAAATACTCATATTTGAGGAAATGCATCTACAAATAGTGACATTAAAACCTTTTCTGATACTTATATATTTGTGTAATTACTGTATGTATAAATGTATTTGGAAGCGCGGTCAGATATAGCTCCGACCAGACAAGCCACATAATGTTAAAAGAAATTGGCGTTTGACCATGGGTCATCAAATCAAGGTCAAAACTATAATTTAACCATACTGCTGCTTAGTTACTCTAACCATGTTGTGCTGAATTATAAATTTCAATAGTCGAGCTGGTTTCAATAATAACCTTCCTCAACATAATTTAACTTTCTTAATTGCTTTCCTTGATACTAAAGTTGATTAATTTAATATTTCTTTTGTCGTAGGTTATTATTATTATACACACTCAAATTAGATACCAGTTTTGGCTGACCCGATGTACCTTCGTCTAAAAGGAGTTCAGTTGTTAGTTTTGTATAAGTGGTTTTTGCACCGGCGTTGGCGTTAGATTTAGAATATTTCTTAACAAGCAAATTAAACACCAAACGACATCAACATCATTTATTTAGCTCTGCGTTTGCTTTAGCTGTTGATGAAAACTATCATTTCGATTATAAAAAATAAAATAATTTGGCTTGTCTGTGCGTTCCGAAAAACGGCTACAATACGTCGGCACGAGCTCGCAATAGAAAATCGCAAACCGTGGTATAAGGTAGATTACAGTACATGGTACAATTATGCGACTGTCAACTGTGGGAGATTTTCTTAGAAGAATAATATTATTAATTAATTATGGAGTGGTTAACCTTGGGGTTGGTACAGAGTATAGTTGGTGGCAATCTTGGAGTTTGGAACATTGGAACTAACTAGGGTAAACAGAACTGATATGATAACACATACCTATGTTAAGTACTAAGTACCGGGGTTAGTACATCATGTATAATTTTCGATTGTATCTGTAGAATTTTATCTGATTTTTTTCTCTACTGCACTGATTGGGCCCAGGTTATGTAATCTCATGTACTTTTAATGTACTACTCAACCAGGGTAGGCCAGACATTTAGTAGTCGTATCCTAAATATCTTGAATTAATTAGGCAATTTCTTGTTCAGTCATCTCAGCGTCGGTACTTGCGTAAAACAGAAAAATATCTTGCCTATTATTTACATATTTTTACAACGATACTGTATTACGACTTTAAATAATCCGAGTTCTAGGAAAGGACCGTTGGGTTACGCTTGACGATAAACCAAAGTAAATTCTACGCACTACTACGTGTTAGCCAATACTTTAATGCTTGGATGTGCCTGAACTAACACCTTATTTCCGTTACTTTACAGTCTGAATTACACTCAAGCGGTTATCTTGGAGGGGTTAAGGTTTGTACAATACCAGGGCCAACATCCAATTCATTAATTATGTTGATTAACATTTTGCAAATTGCAGTTTTTCATCTGTATGTATACTATATATTTATCGAACTTTTAGAATTAGCACTGTAGTCCCTATATTGCCTAGGAAAGTTTACAAGGACTGTAAACTTGGACAGTACGATATTCCGAAGGTATACTCTGTATATCAGTTAGATTATGCTCACGACGACTGTTGAAAAAGTTACTAATTATTTAATGCTGTCCTAAATCAGGGTACCCTGATACTACCGAATCTCTGGAGTGCTGAACGAAGATGTTTGGGAAAATCCGTACCTTTTCAACCCTGAACGATTTTTAGACGCAAACGGAGATGTTATTAATTCTGAGAAGATTTTGTCATTCGGAATAGGTAACGAAAATATGGAGATGCTGAAAACTGTAATTAACAAACTTTAGAGTTAACATTTTAAAGTCACATTTAAAAAATTATTTGAACAGGGCGAAGAAACTGCATCGGTGAACCTGTAGCCAAAAGTAGTATGCTCATGACCATTGTTTCACTTTTTCAACAATTTTCATTCGAAGTTGATCCAGCCTCCGGAGTACCACCAAACCATGATTTGAATAAGTTTACTCGAAACACGGTTCCGTACAAAGTTCTTCTGAAACTTAGACAGTAAATTAACCGTCTGATTGTACACAATAAATAAATAGATAGATATTTATTGCAGTCTATACATTGTTTTTAGGTACCTTTTATTGTACTGTGTATTTTTTTTTTTAACAAAATAATTGATTGAGTTTTATAGATTGTACTGTGTATTTAATGCAAGTGGTAATTAATTAATGCGTCGGTACTTTTTGAAGTTGAGTAACTTATATTGATAGTACTTACAGGTGGAAATTGAGAATGTTTCCTGGTTTTTGTTCGAAGAGATGCATGGCATCCAGATTCTTTTCAATGAGTTGTTGTTTTACGATTTTCTGTTGTTCTTTTTCCATTTCGGTTCTTGGGTCACGAACTTCATAGCCTGCATAGAGTTGACTGTGATTGGTCACGGTTTGACTGTACGACAAGGAAGCACTCAGAAGAGCTCTTTGCATCTTCTCGTCAATCTTCGGGATTTCCAGGATAGTACGGACCACGATGGCTTTCTTGGGCGGAACGATGTCGGGATGGTACTGGGCTCGGATAGCAAAGTCCACTTCGGGCTCAATTCCATATAAATCTGTAAAAATAGTGTGATACCGGGATAAGGTCAACCGGGACAATGATCGTGACATGAAAACTATCGCAACAAATACAATTTCATGTTCGCGTTACCTTCAATATCCGGTATTTCCTGGTCATAATCTCCATACTCCGGACCAGAATCCATAGCCGGAAAGCGTCTTTTCGTCTCTTCAGGGACAACTTCCGGTTCTTGTGGCTCCGGAATCTCTTCTTCTGGCTGTTGTTGTTTTAACGACAATGCAAGACTTTTTCGGGGTATAATTTGGCCCCGAACACTCTTGGCTTTCTTGACCTTAATAATGGATTTGGATCCAGTTTGCTTTTCTTCCGGTAGAGGCACTGACGTACTCTTCCTACGTTTCTTGCCTTTCTTGTCCTTATCCGCTTCGGTATCAGCGTCTCGTCCAGTTTTAGCTTTCTTGCCCTTCGTTGCAGGTTCCTTATCCTTATGCTTGGTTTTGCCTAGAATATGGGAAAAAAATTAAATCAGTGTTTAACACATTTGCCGGTTGATGGATGTTTTCACTTGGCGTTTGACAGTTCGATTTTCGACGACATAATCTCGTTTTACTAAGAGATACCGCCAAAATTCCACAGAGTTCTGAAGGCGCAGCGCCCTTGCGGCGCTGCGGCCTCGCTCGGGGCTCGGCTTAGTATAGAGAGGACAAACTTTGTTTACGTGAAATGACGTCATTGTTGGGGGGCAATTTTGGGAGGCTAAAAATTCCATTGGCGCCACGGATTTGAATGTGTATTGCACATGGCGACAATCAGAATGCAGGGAAAACCTGGACCGAGAGGTCAATGACCTCAGGAAAACGTGTGTCGCAGCGACATGAAACAACAACGTGTCGTTGCAATACCATGTAAAATGAAGCTATTTCTTTTAAATTGAATAAATAAGGTCTCCATGACGATTTGCTAGTGAACATGTCCTCTCTATACTAAGCCGGGCCCGAGCGAGGCCGCAGCGCCGCAAGGGCGGCGCTGCGCATTCAGAACTCTGTGGTTTATTATGCTCAGAAAATCATTTGCAATCTTTGTTCTCGTAATTGAATTTGTGTAAAATTCGGGTAAAATTCATCATAAAATTTTACAAATCGCTGAAAATCCCGGTGATTGCTTTGAGATTAAGTCCCGCCAATATCGCATAACCCGTGAACTGTCCCGGATCAAGAAGGAAAATGCCTCGTGATCGTGGAAACGGTGGCCGCGACGGTTTCGGTGCAGGAAGTCGCCCATCTTCATCCTCGGGAGGACAACACCGTGACTTCAACTCAACGAGTCGGCCTGGGTAATTTTATTCACGAAATTGGCTAGGACCTACTACTACCTACCTCCTACCTGATTAATTATGTAATTTTATTTCGTAAATCTGAACCCTCAGTCGGCCATCAGCTAAAGCTCCGTCCCCTGCAGCAGAAAAACCGCCGAGTACGATGAAACAAATGGCTACCACGGCTGGTGGTGTGGCTGCCGTAAGGAATAAGAAATTTTTACTATACAAAATCAGCGTTAATTGTGTGACCTAATCACCTTGTATTTGACATGTGATTTTTCAAGGGAACTATGTTGACCCATTCTGCGATGGCTTTGCTTTCTCGACGCGAGCGTATTCCGTGTACTACCACGAATACTACAATCGAGCGTCTGCTCAGCAGCTCCAAGATGTAAGAATCAAATATAGGATTTACGAAACATTGGTACCTACCATTATCCTGTATGCTGTACAGCAGCTTCAGAGTCCTTAGATAACTTTTGTTAGCTTAGGTTTTACAATTATGTAATTTTGATATGTCAGATTAGGTTTCAAATGATTTCAGGTGTTAGCTATGGCTTTAAACCTAAACTACCGTGACTATTTGAAACCTAAGCTTACAATGAATTATAAGGCTCCTATAGATCCGGTAAATGACATAATATGAAAATGCTACCGGAAAATACTTGGAAATTAATAATTTTTGCAATGAATTTGGCAATTTTGCGACAGGACCCCTGTGGAGAAATACTGAAACGTATGATTTCCTGTATGGAAATGGGTCAGGGAATCGGGAAGGACTTCACCCCAGTTTGCTCTCAGATTTTCGATAAGTGTTATATGGAATGCCGTGCAAAAAAAGGTATTTAAATCAATATATTCAATTTTTGCATAATTTATTAGCGTAAGCTGTAAAATACCTACTTCAACACTTTTTTCATGGTTTAGGGGATCCACAAAACTTTTGAGGAAGTACAACAACGACGCTCTGCAAGAATCCTGTCTCTCACAAATGCCAATCCACATTTCGAAAAGAAAATCGTGTAAATCTTTATAACAAACGTTGTGTGTGTAACCTTCGTCCATACCGGAAGTGTAATAGTGCTAATTTTAAATACTAGTCTTCGAATAATGATCTGTGTACGTACTTAATTTGTTTAATAATTCGTAAACGATTAAAACCCGCAATGAGGAAAATACATTTAAATCTACAAATGACCAAATTCGCATAAAATGACCTAATTGGACGGTAAAATATATGTGCATTTTTAGACAATACCAAGACATTCACAGTTCACGGTTCTATGATGATTTAAAGCTGGAGACAGACATTAACCACTGACCAAGCCATTAGAAATATATTATACAGAACAATGCGGTACACAACCAACGCACATGCAAAGCTACAAAAAATAAGCTATTTACTAATTTTTAATTACGGCAATTTCATATCTCAACACACAAACGCAGGTTGACACGCAGGATCAAGGTCGGTGCTAACGAAATCAACAAAACGTATTTCGTCGTGTTTACGTGAAACATACCATAAGGCACCTTTTAAGTCGCACAGATTCAAGGGTAGCGTTGGTTCACCGAAATCACTATTTCAGCGTAATTCCGGATGATTCATATGCCATCATTACCGAAATTAGCATATTTTTCAATACCAAAATAATCAAGTTCCTGTCCATGTAATACATTTTTTAATATTTCAAGCGGACTATTGTATGGAATGACGAATAAAATACTAATTGCTTACGGTTTTCTAAAGACTAATTACAGCATTTCCTTGGATAACACAAATGACACATTTGGTTTTTACGCCTTGCAATTAGAATATCCTCTCATCCGAGCCTGAGGCCTGAGGTGTTTGCTAATGCCGAATTATCGGAAATAACCCTAAAAGATAAGCTGAGCCAAGTGTATGTGTTTTGATATTTAGTGTGTACCTAATTCATGCGTGTAGCTCGTATTTCCGCTCCTGTAACCGCTCCGTAATTATTATTGTCATGAAAAATTAACATTAACATTAACAGAGACGTTTTTGAATAAATATTTCCCCTTGGAGAACAACACTAAACATAATGCCTTCGTCATGGACCCTCGTTAAAATCTCTAGTTATTAAGGCTAGTCTATATTTTGAAGTTTGTCGGTATCTCGTATTGAATATTATATTGACGGAGTTATACTGAAACCTAACCTTACGTATTCAAGCCGGACGTACCTACCCATTTTGAAAAGGTTAAGTTAGCTTATGATACTACTGAAGCCAAGAAAAATTGCCTAACGAAATTTGTTTAATGAAATATAATAAATCTTTGTTCCAACCTAATCTAACCTAACCAAAATACGCTCATAAACTGCTATTAAATTAGGTTATGTTCTGTCAGGTTGTGGTTTCGACTATTCCGCCTTTCAAACACACATTTCAGACATTCGCTGCTTTTGGACTCTGATCTTAACATATCGATTAACTAGATTCCAACGACATATATTGCACATATGGTAGCATAGTAACACTGGACCATACAGCCAAAATCCAAAGCCTGAGAATAGCCTTAATACGTCCACATCTACGCATGAGGATTTATTCATCATTTTATCTCTCAAGGAAATGAACACTTAATGAGCCTCCTCTCGTCAATCTGAAATACCGTAATACTTACAGCATAACGCACACACCTAATGCAGCTTGTAAGCTCAGGTAAATCGTAAATCTAGCTTTAGCTCATACCAAGTTGATTCTTGGGAATATTATTCATATTCCTCATATCTCAAGTCAGAAGAATATTGACGGAGCACGTACGAAGGCAGACCAGGCCACGGAGCATAGCCATACCAAATTTGTACCTTGTGTCCATAAGATTCAGTAGGTATTCAATACCGAATTTAAGGTTTTAAAGCCCTATAAGCTACGCACCGTGTTGAGTGTGTGTGTGTCATTAGTCATTAGTGAAAAGATTTTCGAGGGAGGGTGTTTTTACGACAGGGCGGAGGTGTGAAGGTGCTGATAGGGATCTTGACTGACTTTAAGAAGTTCTCGTGTAGTAGTGTATTAATAGGCTCAAGAATTATAGAAACTCGTATTTACTCTGCAGTTTCAGCCTGAGTCACATCACAGCAGGTTTAAGGCGTGTGTGGAAAGGAACCTCAGCTTTCATTTTCATTTCGGCACAGCAGCATAGCACTGGGTCGGGCTTACCTGGAGCCTAATATAACTTCATAAATTAAAAAAACATAATTTTAATTGAATTTCAGGATTTTTAAGTGATCTGTGCACGGCGTGTATTGTTTGAATTGATTGTATTGGTTTTAACGGGACAGTAACAGTTAACAGTCAAAATATCTGGGTCGTTATTTTTAGTGTACCAGCAGTGGAATGAGTGCAGCGGCTCATAGAGGGATTGGAGCCCTATCTGGGGTAAGTACCTCGTTTGTATGCTTAGGAGCTAAATTATATTGACAGTTTCAAAGTTGACACTGATGACAATATAGCTTCGTGACAGGGATTACGCATTAATGTACTCTATATGAATGAATGATATTTTACCCTGGTTGGTATGAACACGTTCGTTTCGCTTAGGTCAAAGTTAGGATTTCGTAATTTGGTCACAGTGCCATTATGCGATTTTTGTGCAATTTTGAATTTCAAGGGATATAATTTGTGAATACTGTAGAGACTATTATGTTTGGTTAGGTTAGGAATTCAGGGTGCACGCATTGAAAATGGGGCATTAAAAAACCCATTAGTCATTTAATATTATGCAGCTCGGGTTACTAATTGAAACGGTAAAACTGAGTGATGCTTAACGGTCGAAACACGCGAAATTTTTGTAGATTTGGCATTTTAAGTAGTCAAATGTATGACCACCGGTTAGTAGTTTTAAATATAATAAATTTAAATGACCATCCATGTGGCACAGTTCAACTTGTCGGGAGCACACTTAAAGCAATACTCGTTTATGGCTTTTCAGGTTGCAGTTGTTAGTTAAGGTTGCTTCAAATGCCAGAATAATATTATTGCACATAACCTATCCTTTATAAAGCACAATTTTTTGGGGTAGTGCAAAGAAATATAGCGCACATAACAGCTGCAAAAAATCATAGTGCCAAAAACGAAGTACAAAACATGTTAGGTTAGGTTAAGTTTGGTTGAATTATGTTAGGTTGATATAACCGTAGGAAGATACATGTGTCAACGGGGCTATGTTTTTGGTATAATGTGAGCTAAAATTTTATTTGGAACAATGTTAATTTTGGTCATAATTCAATTCGGTACAGCTCCTTGGCCTCGCCGTGATCGTGGTATCAGCCGTATTATTGGCCCAATCTCTGGGTTACCGGACGGAACTGGGCTATATATTCGGTTATCAACTTCCGAATATTGGTCCATCAGTTGGGTCCAGCTACAACTCCAGATATACCTACAATGTATTTGGGTATGAGCTGGATCCGCTCATTGGGATTTCTGCGGCGGGGCTCATTATGGGAATCGCTCAGCTCCTTACCTGCTTCTTTCTCTGTTGCGGAAAACGGGTAAGATTAAGGGTTTACAATGCATTTAAGTGTAATCTAATCAAGTGTAATTCTTAATTGAATTTTGAAATTGTAAATGGTCAATTAGATACGTTATTAGGCCCATTTCACATTCTCCATCAAACTTCATACTGAAATTCCGATCTTTCCTTACTTCGTATAGCAGAACTGATCTTGCCCTTGTAGGCACATGGTCTCGTGCAATTTCTCTGTTCCGTACTAACACAACCAGGCACCTATAATAATTAACTAATGCCATTTTTTTTATGATCGATAGTAAGAAATAATATGTACGGTGCTGTTTATTGTGTGGAAGTTGAAATCGGTTCACAAGAGAATTAAAAAAATGTACGGTGCTACTATAACTAATTTACATTTAGAAACAAAATTTCGTAACATAAAGTTTAAGATTATTTCCGTCAATAGCCATATTTCTTGTTCGCATTAGTCTGGATTAGATTTTTTAAATGCACGTAGGATAGTATTACTTAGTCCGGGTTAGATTATGTGAATTTGTTAAATAGGTTGGGTAAATCGAGTAGGTGAATAGCATGTGTGCTTTACCAACTCAGAACTGACCAAAATACAGAGCTCGAGAAATTGAATTCTGTTTTGTTGGGTTAGGTTAGTATAAATCTGCGAAGGACATTTGAAAAAATCTATTCTTACCTAACCTGGTTCAAAAAACCGAATTCTAATTAACAATTCACGTATTTATGACAATTTTTTAATTGGTAGACCTCACTTGCGAATAATTGTCAGTTCTAAGAGCAAAATTCGGGATTACGAACTTTAAGATTTGAAATACATACTTTTATTTACGTTTTCAGAATTTTTCGATCGGTTGGGGCGTGGTCCAAGTCATCATTCTGATTGGAATTGTGATCTGCTTCGCTCTGGGCATTTACTTCGAGGTCTACGACTATGCCATTATCCCAGGCTACGGGTCCCTGGGCCGCTATAACTACGGCGGGAACTACAATAATTACGCCGGAGGCGGGATCAGTCCCTACAACAATCCCCTGTACATCCAGCAACAGCAGCAGCTTCTGTACCAGCAGGGTGGGGTGCTTGGGCCGGGCGTGGGAGGGGTCGGCGTGGGTGGGTCACCGTACTACGGCGGGAGCCGTGGGGTCTACGGGGACTACATCTGCAATCCCTCGGGGCAGGCCTTTTGTGCAATTCTGGGTATCGACATTGTCGTGTTAATTGTGGCCTTAATCGCTGCAGGCGTGGCGTCTCGGAAGGATCAAGAATATCGGGCAGCTGGAGAACGCAACGATATTCATGTCCAGTACAAAGCTTAGGAAATACATAATAATTACCATACAATTATGTATCTAGATCTTTAACCTTGCATTTCATAATACCAATTTATATAGCAATAATTATACCCACCTTCAATTTCCATAACTGTAAACTTTGTTTTTGTTATTCTAGTTTTTTTGCACTTTTATAGTGTGTGTATTTGACCTTGTGGAATTTTCTGGTATCTGATGATTTATTACTTACGCAGGAAGTTTTAAGGTAATTCTCGAGTTTTGAAGTTTCGCTTTATCTCGTAACATGTATTAACGAGGCTATTAGCTTTCCAACGACATAACGCGTTTAATTTCATATTTTATAGCGCATTACGAACGGTAACGTCATTCTTCTCCACCGTGTTTTGTCCGTTACCGTTAGGTCGCATTAGCATTACATTACGAGATATCGCGCCAAAACTCAAAACATGAGATGAGCCTTAACTCTTATTTGAATTTTTTCGAGCTTTTTTTCCTTGTGTGTAGTGCAGTGTGCTATGTAAAATACGTTAATCTAGGTAATTTTAAGGATTTAATACCATTTCGGTGTTTTCTTATCAATTACGAATCGTTACGAACCTAATAAAAGCCAATGAGGATGTCATATCTCAATTTTTATGATTTTATGAATACATATGCTTTAATTAATGTGTACTTTCCACGTGTGGTCTACTACACAGCACACAGCATCTTAAGCAAGTACATTCGACTCTGGAATAGCCCAAGCATTTGCTTTGTTAGCTCATTTTCTCACGGTATTCCGGTTTTAATTCCAAACGAGGTTCACACGGAGGTGAATCTTATTCTAAATTGCGTATAAGATTTAAGATTATACATAAATGACAGCGTATATTAAACGACTTTAGCCAGTAGTGCAAGATTACAGTTAGATTGTAAAAAAATCATTACGAGATTTATAAGCGTCTTATTTGCGTTGATATAATACATTAAACATCTTGAGTTTCGTTTTCATTTCGTTATTGTTCATCTAATTCGAGTTTCATTGTTCAATGTACACATAGCATGCACTATTTCACGATTGTTGTCCAGAATAATTAAACCCTAGTCATAGTCATTGTTATATACAACGAGTCATACTTAATATATGTGAACTCTTGAGCAATTGGAAATGACATTGAAAATTGAAACTTGACTTCTCTACTTGAAATGAAGCATTTATTTCAGCATAGCCACAATTTCTTCTGGGTTGTTTATTTATCCCGTACCTTAACTTTACTTGAATAATAGTTGAATGTGACTGTAATTTTCCTTATGTGTTTACGTAAATCCCAACCGTGGTCCAGTCCAGTAGAATGATAGATCACAGTGATAAGGAAGCACTCGACATTTTTAAGATTCCAAGAGCCATATGCCAAGTAACACTTCTTAACTTAAGGCTTTTCTCAGATTTTGGATTTAAGCGGTATGTAATGGGCAGGATGACGCTGAAGTTCACAAAACAGGATGAAATCAGACTAGTATAGCATATGGCACGCTATTTGAAAGCTAATAAACTAATAACCTTTGTTAAGGACAGCATTGGCTATTGGCTATATCATGTCAACCTAGCTTAAGCTAATTTAAACTAACTGAAAATAAAATGTTCTGTATTTTCTTCCAAAAACATGTTTTGTGGTCAATGTTTCTTCGCAACCCATTTGGGAACAGCCTTAAACATTTTACCCCGATGACACTTATCACGGGCAATAGCAGCAGCGGTTAGATTTAGAATCGTAGTAGTACCCAGAAATTCGATCCTTACAAAGGCAGAGCTTTCTACATATCAAATACGCGAGGTCACAAATTTGAAACTACCTAGCATTATACTATATGTTCAATTTTTATACCAGTTTTACGTTAATTGCGTGGCGTTAAAACTTCAACATTTATAAAGCGTTAGGAATTTTGCACTATTTGAAGCAAAGCATTATAGTTTTGTTACTGTCACAAGTCACAGTTGTAACTTTTAATTTACAAGGATATCTATAGATCACATAGGGTTTTCCTATCCTAAAATCAGATGGATATCACCCGAGTATGATTAGGTTAGAGAATACGTATGCGGTCATGGAATCCGAATTATACAGCAGTACCTACAGTAAATACTTCAGCATCTTATTCACTCGGCTCGGGTCCATATTAGTATTACCCTCTTATGCTCTTCACCAAACCACGATGAAGAATCGAGTTTTAATGATTCCGTGAAGGAAACTAATTAAATTGAAACATTTTAGTGACTTGTGAATACGAGTCCCAATCCTAAACTGCTTACATGTTGACTTCGTGAGAAAACTATGTAACATAGGTATAAGAAGTGCCGGATGTGAAGGAGCGATTATGCAGAAGCAACAGAAGCCTGGGTATTATGGGTATTGTGTGCTCTTTCCTACATACCTCTGGGCTGGGTCCCATCATGCCCATGTCATGTCATTAATGAGTGAGTCGTTTGTCAAGTACCCTGACCTTCGAGTGACATTAGTTCTCCATACACAATGACGGAAGGTCTCCTTATTGCTTTCATCATCCCGAATTCAGAGTATTGTTTATCTCGAATGTCGTATGGGTCTGGGGTGACGTGACGTGCTTTACTTTAGTAGGTATTAGCTCAAATGCACCAAAAAAACCTGCTTCACAGCGGCTTGGGACCAGAAAATATGAGAAATGGTACTGACACCGTTTGGAGTGTAAATGCATTTTGCATTCACACAGACGGATCCCATGAAGCCCTATCTGGTCTAAAAAAAAATATGACGACGACGACGAGTCATACACCTTAATTTTATGATTGCACAATGTCGTCCTCGTAGTGAATATAACCAGCATTGCTGATTCTTATGCGACTACCTTAACCTTCTTAATCCTGGATTGGATATTCACTGTAGGTAAATTTATTATAATTAAGTAAACTGACTCAAACTAGAATATTCCAGATTGTTGTACCCACACGCTGAAATACATGTAATTTATTGCAATAATAATGCTTACTATTTAGCATGATAATAAACGAAAGTGAAAAGTATATCTTTTTGCTCGATTCTGAAAGATTTCGAACTAATACTTTTTACCTCAGCCAACCAAAACGGGAAATATATAAACGTGCCATGAGAACATAGAATTTGCCATGAAAAATAAGACTTGTGCAATAAGTCTGAAATGGCAGTAAATTTGATGTTAGTAAGGTTAGGTTAGATTAAAACGTTAGCGGACGAGATTGATTCGTTCTACAGGTTAGGTGAGATTTTTGAAATAGCCAAATGACCAACAACTAACCTGACCTGTGGAATTATAAACCAATTTTACTTATTGCAGCATTCCATTTCCTATTGCAAAAGTCTTCTTTTTTATGGCATACTCTATTTTTTCATGGCATCGAAAAATGCCACCCAACCAAAACTAACTTTATTTTATACAATGGAAGATAGGATAGAGAACAATGGAAGATGTTCAAACCTAACGTGTTTTGTACCTCGGCTGGCTATATTTTATCCGCTATATTTTATGCGCTGTTTCTTCGCAACTTGTATTTAACGCACTGCATATAACATTGTTCCGTTGTATTTTGTTTACCTATGACCTAGGTGGAAAATTTTGAAAGATTCGGTCGAGATTGAGGCAAAACCTGCTTACAAGTCCAATAGGTACAGCTAAATTATTTGCATAGATGGGTTATTTATTTTTTATATTTTTTTCTAACTTCTTTAATTGTGAAGCAAGTGAGCTGAAACTTCAGGTATGCCATTAGTG
>JAQFYT010001603.1:0-15739 GCA_034694925.1 Ceratophysella denticulata
ACGATGGTACTTTTGAATTGTTTTTGATGGTATAAAAAATAAGTTTGCTGGTAAAAACCTGGTTATGGTATTTTTGAATTATTTTTGCTGGTATTTTCCCTTTATTTGATGGGTCCAATAAAATTAAGTCTTTTATTTTAGACATGTGTCGGTATCTTTATCAACATAAATGTTTTACTTGTTCTAGGATACAATTTTATAGTGTCCTACATTAGCATACTACATGTACTATAATGGAGATACCGTAAAATCACTTCCGGCATAGACGTAAAACCTTTTAACAAACGAATTCTCGAAATATCAGTAAATTAAGGTGTCAAATTCTGATGCCAACATATATAGAACTAATGCTCGTGGATTAATGTAATAGTTTTGTAGGGTTCGGAGCCAAAGTTAAGAGAGGACAGAGAGACAATAAGCCAAGGGATTTGAGTCTGAGTAGGCGGTCGGCTTCGACTTCCAATTTATTCCATCAGATACTGTATTCTGTCTGTCTCAAATATTCAGACTGGGACGGAATCAATCGCTCTAGGTACTTGGACCTCACTCCCAATTCTCGAAATATGCATGAGTCCTTCTTAGTATCAGAAATCCTACATATGCATAAAGTCTCATGTTTGAATACTTTACAGCTTTGATTATATGCTTAGAGCCCACATGGTAGGTTGGTACATACCTATACCCTTTACTCCTGTCGATATTGAAAACATGCACAAGTGTCCTACTTCTGAATTGTATTGATTGTGTTCCATCCTGCGAAACTGTAGTGAGAGGGCTAAGCCCTTCGATGGAGAAGAAAGTATAATTCAAGCGAAAGTCGAACAAATACACGTATGTGGTTATGCAAAGGGGAGAAAGGACATGACTATCCAATTAGCTATGCACAAGGGACTCCTGAGCTCTTTCACAGTCAGCTTCCCTGCCTTTGAGCTCTGTCTCCAAACCATGCATGGAAATACTACCTTATATAAAGTACGCAGACAGAGACGAGTACAATGGAATAACAAAATCTGCGACACAGTTGAGCCTTAACTTTTGGCTCTGCGTTTCCAGGCCACGCGTGGCAAAGATCACACCTCAAAATGAACTTTTCAATACTTGCTGAGTCTGAGATGGTGAGATCAAAGTGTGCTCAACTATAATATTGTCCTCTCCCCTGTCACATGGAAGCGGAGCTTAGCCTCCGCCTTCCTCCTCAATCTCTCAAGTCGGGTCAAATGCAGTCATGCATACGGTAAACTTGGATGGAGACAGGATCTGGGCTTTCTCCCAACTACCTGCATCACTGTTTTGCTACTTTGGGGTTTTTCTAGTCCACCTATTGATTCCTCCATTGAGCAGAAAAAGAAGGGTATGTAGGGTATAGACGAGAACGATTACCTATGGAGGGAGGTGAGGAAATAGGACAGGCAGACAGAGACATGGAACCCTTGATGGGAGGCAGAGTATTGCGCATTGCATTATCCCTCTACCCGTTCTGTTTCTCATTTGGCACTTACGCCTTACACGCCAGAGCAGTCGAATAGGAACTGAAAATAAACTCCAGTTTGGCTCCCTTTAAATATTTAATTTCACCTGACGCTCAGCGAATCTGGGAATACATCGAATAGTGGCAGCAGAGTTGGCGGAATAGAAAGAAAGGTGGTTCCATTTCCAAATTCCAAACGGGTTTAGTGCATGCAGAGTGGAGATACGTAATTGCTCTCCCTACTACTACCTAGCCATTTTGGATGAGTGGGAGGGAGAAAGTAGAGCCCAAGTCTGGGGCAGGTCTCCCAAACTCCTGTTCCGGAGCCCATGCCAACTTAACAGGATTTATGTTCAGAAGGAGGATAAAATGAAATTTATGTACAGATTCTATTTTGTAGTTTTCTCTCCTGGATCTCAGCCGCTGTTGAATCCAGTCACACATAATTGGGAGTAGTGAGCCTGTTCCACACTTCTCGCTCAACTCCCTGAGTTTTCTTTGCAATTTAAAGATGAGATGAAAATTAAAATCATAGTATCAAGGGCCTAGTAGTCTCAAACTCCTTGCACTTACTCCGCTTCCGAAGAGTCTCTGTGGAGAAATAAACTGGGCTGCTATGTACAAATAATGGATTACAAATGAGTCTCTGCTCCACTCCAGCCTCGCAGCAGAGCTGGATAAGAGTGCCTGGTGCCCTGTTTCCCCAACTATCAAATCCCAATCCAACATCCAACGTGTTCTAGTAGGTAGAAGAGTAGAGCGTCATTAAATGGGCCTTGAAAAGGCGTTCCAATCTCAGCTACCGCAGTAGTGCCATTAGAGCCCGACCGACCAAGAATATTCGGAACGAATGCCGAGAAAGCCGGGTTTGACAGGAATATGGAGAGAGCTAATAGAGGATGGTTCTGAGTTGGACGGGAGTGATGGGCTGCTTGGAGCTCCCGGCTCCTGCTCCCGTGTAGTAAATGAGAATGAAAGACCTTTCCTGAGGCAGACGTGGAAGGTGGTGTGGAGAAAGGAAGGGTATTTAGCATCAGTCCCCACACAAAAGTAGAGAAAGAGAAAGTAATTTATGAAGTGCATATCGGCCTATGCATGTGTCTAGTGTTTCTCTCAACTTGGACTTGTGTTAGGCTCATTCCAATCATGCCCCACTCTCCGCCTGGATATGCCTTGTTTAACCTTTTATTGGATATGACATGCACACGGGAATAGGAGAAGCAAGCAGGGGCCTGGGAATGACACAATTCTTTATTTAGGCCTTACGCCAGGCCAGCATGTACAGGAGTGCATACCGGTGGTAATATAATCCAGGAGGCTCTGGCTACTCCTCGCTCCCACAGTTTGAATCAATAAAAATATTGGATACATTTCTCGCATTGTGCTCCCCTGCTCAGGTACTATGAAGGATTCACTACTTTCTCTTTACAACCACACACTACGGGCTGTATCAGCAGATAACAGCGTGGACTGACAATTCGGCGCGAGGTAATACGAGAATCATGAAGAATCGTCAAGGTATCAAATAAAATGTGTGCTTTCTACCTCAAGCATCGCTTCTTGTATTGCCCACTACTGAATTGTCGTGAAACCGAAAGAAAAAAGTATCAGATAGCATTCTTTCTTCTTTGGTCCAGGTATCACTGCACTCGATCAATACAATACTGACTACTATTTACTCTACAAAACCAACATCTTATCTTACATGCGTTCCACTTAGGAAAAGGAAACTCTACATCTATCTATCTTTCTTCAGAATGGGAGGGGTGCTATAATTTGTCCACAACTACAACTCAAATATTCCGGTCCACATCACGTATATCTCCAGCTAGTTAATGCGTCCTGGTTACTCCTATCAATAAGTATGCAGTACGGAAATATCGTATATGCTGCAGTGTATGTATATATATATGGAAGTTTCAGGGAACATTGGCCGAGAGGCTTCCACGTCATAGTAGGCGAGTTAAACCATAGCAGCTCTCAGTGACGTCATAACAGTCAGTAGACAGAATAGGCAAAACTTATTGATTGATTGACGACCTAAACCGCAAAAACCTAAAGAGTCAACATCTTAAATGTCTAGTAACTAAATAAATGATCTAACTCTAAATCGCCTAGTATACTAAATCCTTTCAGTGACTTATTCTGATTAAGAGTCCTACCTGGTGCAGGTTTTGGATGTTCGGGTTGTTGGCTGGTAGGATATTTCTTGCTTAAGGCAGTTGGAATCAGGAGTATACAGCGTGCCAAATGCCATCACCGGTGACGTAGGCGCTCAGAGTAACAGAAAATGCTTATTTGCCATGTTGCATCTTTTGAGGAAGGAATTCAGATATAGAATATAGCGTTCAGTTTAACGTTCTGGGTTGTTGGAATAGAGACGAGCATGAGATTCCATTAGTTTATGGTTCGGAAACTGTTCCATTTGGATTTAGATCTCGAGTCTATACTCCTAATAGTGCCGTGTGACTAATACAATGCTTTACATCAAGAAAGAGACAGAGTGTGACTGACAAAATGTCTACTTGCTCTTTGTCCTCTTGCACAAATAGAATTTATGTGCATGTGCAGAAGAATCTGAGGAATAACAAAATAAGAACGATATGTCTAGCATTTGAGTTTACTATGCATAGTGCCTGATCCTTGGCATTTACCATCGACCTTAATGGATGAGCACTCTGGAAGGCCAGGAATTATTGGTGCAATTCCGTAATAACATCTATGCATATTATATTAGAGAGACCGTCAGAGCAATGCAATCGTCGGAGTGTTTCGCCATTCCCGTTGGATGCATAGAATTTTCCAAATCGTGGCATTGTCAGCTTTATAGTTTTATAGTAGGTAATGGAATTTAAAAATTAAATATTGTAACTGTAATTTCAATTTAATTTTTAGGTTTTATTTTAGTTTTTTAATGAAATTTCATCGTTCTGCTAAACCCCTAGAGTTAAAGAAGAGTTAATCGACAGCTTGTGCCAACAGCCATGTATTCGTTTTCTGCAATTCTTATTTTGAGGTGAAGGAGCGATGGTTTCCAAAGTCTGCCAGACCGTAAGGTATATAGCGGACAATAAACCCCCCATTTATTTATTTTGATGTGAAATAGAATTCAGTAACACGTTATAAGAATAGCGAGTAAGCACCCATAAGAAAGCATTCTTTCGAAATATATCATCCATCAGTAAGCATACCTACCGAGGTAGTTGGCATTGACCGAGTGCCAATAGTTCACCGGAGTTTTGTTTGAGGGTCATGTTTGTCTAAAGTGAATGAGTGAGTACATATATTTGCAAATTTTCATTTCCAATAAGTTCATGCAAGCCAATGGTCCGCATAACTTAAAAAGCTTGTACATAGTAGATACGTACACATAGCCGTTCGTGCAATTCAGTCGTGTGTAGTACTCGGTTGAGTTGTTTATTTGCAAAATCTTTCGGTGGTATGTACGGAATTGAGTTATTCTAGGAGGACGAGAACGACAGAGGAAGTCACAGTTGACGTCGACATGGAATGGAGGATCCCAAGAATACATTTTTCAATTTGATGTATCATTCCTTTCAATCGCTTCCAATTTTTAGACCATGGAAAGACAGAGCCGTAGAACTCTGAATGCAGAATACATACATGCAACCCTGTGCTGCAACAGTAAAAAAGCGAACGGAAATAGTTCACTACAAATAATGGAAGTATCCGAGTATAGAAGTGCTCGACTGTCTTCATTCTTTTTCATTTCTACATAGTAATACCATCTCGTTGCTATCCTGAATAGAAGAATTGAAGGAAGATACATACCGTAATACACAGAGTTAGCCTATTTTCTTTCAGCCCTGTATAATAAACTACGAGCACAATATATACAGCATAACCCAGATATGCCTTCGGCCAGTGGACACGATATTGACTTTTGTTAGATTCTCTGAAAATGATATTTAAGCAGTTAAAACTTATAATTAAGGAAAGAGTATCAAAATCACTAACATATGCATATCAAGCTGGTTATGTGCATATCCATGAGCGTAATTTTCCCACAACCCAAACTTTAGTTTCATTTAAAATGTTGCTAATACAAAAGTTTATTTATTCATTCCACCTAGCTGGAGAGGAAAGGATGTATTTGACAAGTTAAACTAAAACTTGGTTTCTTGACACTCCACTTTCATGGAAGGATCACTTCGGAGAACTTGAGAAAGTAACTAGAAAACCTGACTGGAAATATCTTCAAAGTTTTTGACGTTCCGGTGTGCTTAAAGAAAATAGAGCGTTCCTCCTAGTTTGACCGCGGTATGATAGCTTTCTTCAAAGTCCCTTAAGACATGAAGGTGAAAAACTTTTGGAGAGAATATTAATAAGCTATTTCAAATTTCAATGCGTAAACAGGCAAAGAGTGCTACTATATGTACATGTACAAATTTAATCTGCAGCACCACACGTGATACACGTGTACTTATTCGCCTATATCCGGATTGTAAACCCAAATAACTTGAACCCAATCCACTGCAACGGTGGTGGTATTCAATAATAGACAATACAATGAGTAGACCCTGTTTAATTGAGCTCAGTTTAACAGGAATTAAATTCGTGAAAAAGCGACTCTTTGGTGCCTGCCTAATTAATTCAATTTAAAGATTTGACAGCTGTTATTTTCTGTTTATTGAGTGCTAATACAACCCCGGATTATTCTCGACGTGTTGTACATGTGAAAGGTATAAGCTACACATATGTATAGCCTGAAAGCCAGTCTAGAAGTCAGATTCCTGGTAACAATACATCAAAGAGGAATAAAGCTGAACAAAAGCTGTGGAGGATTTACATAAACGATGAGCTCTTCTCCCGCTTCCCATCGGAATCCACACTTGGCCTTATTGAGAATTCCAATTAATTAAAAACGGGAGGGAAGAACTCAGAAGCTGTCTTGACTAACGCGGGTTAAAGCTCTCTCTTTTTCGAGTCGAAGCATAAAGCGTGTCTATTTTCTTTTTCTGGAACAAAGCTTGGGAGCAGAAGACAAGGAAAGAACGCTTAGGCTGATCTCTCGGACGGAGTCTAGGCCAAAGCCTGGCTGCTTCGGAGAGCATTACGGGATGGATGCTGAGAGCCGAGAAGTGTAGGAACCCATCTCGTCGTGGAGATAAAAAGTGCAGCCCATCACCCGCCTCGCAGAAGACGGAGAGAGAAAGGATGTGTAGAAGACGTCTCAGTGGTTTTAACTGTTCCCGAGAAAAATAAAATGAAATGTAGAAGAATGCGCAACTTCTTTTCTCTCCGCCAAACTCATTCTTTTCCCTTCCATAATTCATTTGCTCTCCGAGTGCATACAACTGTTTCAAGGAGAGTCCAAAAACTCCAATACCAGTCCTCTGCCTCTTCACAGTAAGTACGAATTCTTGTCTCAACAATATTATCCTCTACTCTCTTTAGACCACCACCAAGGCTTAGAACACCAACGAAATACACATGCCCTGATTTTATTAGTATTTCGGCAAATACGTCCGCCTTAAGAAGTACTACAAAGGAAATCAACTTCTCTGCCGCTGCCTATGCCTGTATGTGGCTGTATATCATAAGCAAACCGCAATATAAATCTGGAAAAACTAAACGACAATGCAATTTTTAGTTGCGTGATATAACTGGTAGTCAAACTGAATATAGGTAGGCATTTTTAGTTCATGAATAATATTATTTCGTTTCGTAGACCGAATTCCGAGGAACTAACTAAACTCCTGCCTGCTTATTCGATTAGATATGTACCATATAGGTTATGTTAGAAAATTTATAATGAGTTATGCTAAGGTGTTTCAAGTTCAACATTTCCAGTATTCAGATCATGAGCATTCAGCCCTCTCGGTGTTCAGTCACTCAGCAGTTGGTCCTGGATTCTAAGGTAAATTATTTCAAATGAATGGAACACACTATTTGCATAACCCATTGATGGATTCGACAATAATCTTGATACATCGACCAAAGTCAAGGGATTCTCCACAACGTAGTAGGTACGTTGTTTCATAGTCAACAGAACGCCTAATTCAATTGAACGTTTTTGTTTACTTTAAATATCTTATATAAAAAATGTGGATTCGAATAAGAGTACTTAATATAAATACATAGAACAATTCACCTAAATAGTAGTGCGACGAACTCAGTTTGAACATTTTTTCAACACTCAAGCCATTTCGACTTCGACTATGTACACAATGCGGAAGCTTTTACGCAATCACAAAAATCTCCACACCGATCTGTTCTAGTACGTTATGAAAGCAAGCTGGATTTCTATTGCAATGACAGCACCCATCTTGCTTGCTTTTTCTAATGAGAGCGTCACTGAAAACATTATAGGAATGTAGTAAACATATTCCACAAGTCCAACAAATGTTTTTGAGAACCGTTAAGCGTAATGTAAAACAGGATATAACCCATGAAAATAAGGGTCCAGCTCGGTACCATTAACTTTGCCCCCAATCAACGAATCAAAACAGGAAAACTTGCGAAATGAAGCTAAATGTACCCTTCACAATTACACCAATGCTATCAACTATGGCCACTTCACTACGGTACCATTAATTCGAAGACAACTCAACCAAATAACACGAAATAAAAAGTAATATTTCTACAAAGTGAACTATTCACGTAATTTAAAACATTGCCGTTCATCCGTAATTAAATAATTAAGACTATGTAAACCTGGCGGTGAGAGTTGGAACTAAGCTCCGTTTAGGTTCCTCTTAAACATGTCACACTGGATGCAACGAGAACCAGGAGATATCCATTCAGTGGACCCACAACCTGTGTATTTTCCATACTGTTACCATTAGGTAAGGTCGGAGTGACAATGTGAATTGAGGAAGTTCTGCTCAAGACCCACCATTATCACTACGACAAAATTCGAGAATTGGACCAAGTGAAGCGACCAGAATAAAAACAAGCAAATAAATTGAAATATGAAAGGGAGTGCAAGGAAGCTGAAATCTATAAAAGACCGAGAAACAAGAACGCAGGATTTCAACCAACTTTCGTTATGCCTCTTACTTGGATGGGAAATTTGAACCGTACTACAGCAGCATTGGCGATATTTATATTGACAGGATAAGGCAGCATTATAAAGAGGGACATGACTTGACTTTTCGTTGTCGCATAGAAAAGTCAGCCTATCGTTCGGAGTGCTTGGGAAATGACAAGGTTTAGAAAGACAAGAAAAATGTATGAAAAGGGCACTTTGCCAGACCAATCCCCCAGTGGAACAGGGTATTCAGTGTCATTCATATTCAAATAGTGTATACGGCCTCTATATAATTAAACCCAGACGAAAACCTACCAACCACATATCGAAGGAGTATACATATCTCTAGCTCGACCTGAACTTGTTCCCTAGGTCCCTATATTCAGTAAGCATAAACGGCATGAATGTGAATCATTCCCAGACCAAATGGAAAGCATTATAGCATAAACTGAAATAACAATAAAATTATCGTACAAGGATAGAATAATTTGAAATGAACGCAAATACATGTCGATATATTGGGAGACTCTGCCAAGATGTGATATTTGAATATGCCAACTACTGATGACATTTATGAGATCCGCAATACAGTAAGTAGAACGGAGTATTACGTAACCCGCAACGAAGTGGATTAGATCTCTTATTCTGATCAACTGAATACCTACATAATAGTGCCCGGACGAGAATTGTTTACAGTACTTCATCAAATGTACAAATCGCTCTAATTATTAGCTTGGAATCAGAATCTAGTCGTTGGGTATTTCGCTATCTTTAGTTCATTTATAATGGAATGAATATTTTCGCATCTTCTACCCACAAAACAACTACAGTTGTACGTTCTACACGCGTTGGTTCGTTCACTATTAATAATTCAATGAGTTGAAAAGTTAAAAGCAGATCTATAGGAACCAGACCCCAAACTCCGACTTTGAGGAAACCGGAAAGAAAAGTAGGGAATTCCAGAAACCGCGTTCAGCAAACACAGTTTTGAAACAGCACTTAGGTACATACCACTAGACGTAAAGGAAAGGTAGGGTTGGTCCCAAGGGATAGTCATAATGTAACATGTGATGCCGTTATCGTCCCGTTAAGAAATCGTAGCTCATTTCCAACATTTCTGTACTTCGGGTCCGAGAGAAAGTCCTTCCTAGCGCCAAGAACTGAACGCAGAAGGGAATGGGAGGGTGGAGTGGTTTTCTTTATGGCTTCATATCTCAAATTCACATTCATCAAAAATGTGATATTGGTTTTGGCTTTTCAAACACATCGGACTGGGACAGGGCCTTTGAGACCTCTAATACTAGTACAATGTATGATTTTAACCTATCCCTTTCGTGTCCTCAGCAGGAAAACCCAAGAAAACATAAATAAAAATAGAAACTAACTTTCCGCTACTGTACGGATTCTGGAATGGCAGTTTTGGCAATGTCCGCTGCGTCCTGCGCCCGGCAACTTCCTAAGATTTATTACAACCAAACCAAGGAGCGAATGCTCACAAACTACATTTCCTAACTTACATCTTTCTCTTTGTTTCTTCGTCCTGTTTTCGGAGCTCGATGGATGCAAAGCGAGAGCAAACCAGGATCCTTCGTCGTCACGCCTAATCCGGAGCTTCTATTAGCTCCCAGCCCTCATACTTTATAACGCATCTACTCTATTTTAATGACAAACTAATCCGTCTCGTCCACGAACATAAAACTTTTAATGGGGAAGAACGACTCGCTTTATACTTTTCTACCGGTCTCCAAGTGCTTTTTTCCACTGCTAAATACAAACTAGGTGACAGGTTTTATGGTTTTGTTTCGCGAAAAATACTTTTTTTCTCTTTTACAACCTAATAGGAAGAAGACTTAGAATTTCTGTAGTATTTTTAATCCGATTATGAGAATCTCTTAATGGCAAAGCCTCCTCTCCTCTGTAATATTTGTATTCCTGTACCTCTTTTTATACACAGTCTGCCTTTGTGTCTCTACAGAGTGTCTAGTGTGTCTCGTATTTCTATTTTGTGCTCGAGTTAAGAAAAGGAACACACATGGGCTCAAGGTACACACTAGGACTAGGGTATATAGCTGGAATTTTGGAGGAACCCAGCCAGGCTAGTCCCAGCAAGAGGTTGGCAGGCGGAGCAGAAGAGTTTGTTTGCGCGGTTCTTACCTTGGGAACTACATCTTCGGATGATATTTTCCAGAAAAGTATTCTGCGGAGCAACTAATCCTCTCCTACCTCCCGGCATCCTGAAATCCTTTCTATTTCCTTTCAATTATGTCTAAGAACAAAGAGCGATTGAAGCACACTTCAACGGAAGTCTGGCTGGAGTCAGAGTAACTGTCTCATTGTAGCAAAAGCGCTGTCATGTTCTCTCCATCCTGACCACAGGCACACGAACACTCCAGTGCACAACTATAAATTATTTTAATCTCACTTCCACTTCCACACACCTCCGCTCGGGAGTCACATTCTCCGCCTGGAGAAAGGGGAACAATATTCCTGAGTACTGCTTGGCTCAACGAGACACCAAGACTTGGTTCGAGCATATAATCCCGCTCCTCAGGTCATGTTCGAACGGCCGGACAGGGACTTGGGTCAGTGTACATAATGGGACGAGATTAGGGCTCGTCGGGAACGGAAGTTCAGTGGGATCCACTTGAGGAGGGATTTGGGGAACTGGGCTCCAGCCTGACATGTGCTGGAAAGGCGTGCTGAGCCGGGGCCTGGCCAGTGATCCGCCTTTAAAACAACGCTGTGAGTTGTGAGTGTTGGAATGGGACCAATTGAATTATGCCCAGTTGAGTGGAGAAGTGAGGGCGGCGGCTGAAAGCGAATCAATTTCGGGCACCACTTGGCGTCTTCCTCTTTTCAATGAGCCGACGTCCATCATAACGAGGATGGATCCTGTCATCCGTGATCACGGTATTCCATTTCAGCCCCGCGTCACCCAACTCATCCTGGAGAGCAGAACGGGGAAAGTCGAGGAAGAGGGCCAGGAGAGAAATGAGCGGACTCAAATCGTGGATTTCCACCGTCTCCAGCGACTCCTCAAATCCGGCTCCCACGTTCCTGGTCAGGAGCAGCGAAGGGCTGGAAGGAGATGTGCAATTTGAGACCATTCCGACCTATAAAAAACGGATGTCGTTTCCCCGTGTATATATCACTTGTTGTAGTCGGAGAGATCTCATCTAATGGTCCGAGGAAAAATGTTATGTATCTCTGCTGTATATGGTGTAATTCGGGACCATTTCACAAGTCCCAGCATCTCCCAGGCCCTTCCACCGCCACCACGACCTGCACCCGAGAAACCCACAACAAAAAAATATAGCTAGAATGAAAACTACTTTCTACTATGACATTTCATTCGGATTAGACTCTCCCCGACTGCCCTCTTCATCTATCCCATACACAAAATCAAATAAAGCACTTCAACCAAATATTTCATTTTCAATCCAACAACAACGGGACTCAGAACGCAAACCTCGTTCTGGGTCCCTTGTGTTCGAAATGTCCTATTTGTTCCGAGCACTTTTAGACTTTATACTTATAGGTTTCGGGGAAAAGCAAATCCGTTCATTCAGAGAAATTTCAGCATTACGTTTCCAAACCGGACAATAGTTCTGCTTTTATTGTACCGTATATTTCTCATTGCAGAACCTCTGAAACTCTGAATCCCTATTTGCTTTGAGTATTAATAACCGGCCGAGCAGAAATCTAGTGTCTAACTAATGGGAGATCAACACATGATCCACGATATGGTTATTTATATGATTTATTGTGATCATGAAAATGTTGTAAATTGGAAGGACACGGTAATAAACATGAATCAAATCAAATAGAAAAGAACAGGTAATTAGCGTAAATTAACGGCTATACAGTTAATAATAACCATACTTTGGTTGGACCGGACAGTAGTCCGCAGAATATTATGAAACTAGGTATGTACTAATAATTTGATAATCGTTATTTCGGGGTTTTAAAACACAACAACTCATAATTCTGGTTTCACAGGTAAAATTCATGGAAAAGGGCAACAAAAGGCTGATTAAATTTAGAAGACTATGCTAATGCCGAAACTTTCTACCCTCCTGTGCTAGGTTGGTCAGTATTACAATCACAAAATGGCAAACAAACCAATGAAGTGGTTTAGGTAGCTGATTTGTGATTTCAAGGAAAGTATCCAAACGTGATCACTGCAAATAAAAATGCACTACTTCTTTAAGACAGCTCTGGAACAATGTAACACCTTTAAGAAGCTTATTATAAAAGTATTTTTTTATGGACATGAACGAAATAAGTTCTTGCTTTCATTTGGTGTAAGTATTAGTTTGGCAAAAGTTTATAATGATATTTTGGAACACTTTTTATGTACTATGCACTGATCCTGTTTTTGTCGTACCTGGAAGTTTTCCAGCGAAGCGTTGTTAGTGCTGTGTTGTGTTCCTATTGTTCGGATTCTATGTAAGGTTTCACTGTAACTGCTCTTTCCCTGTGGTATTTATTGAGTCGGAGCTAAATTTGATTAAAGAGTTCAAAGTAGTTGAGTCTCTCTGTTTATGTAGCTCGTATTGAGATGGGGAGGGAGTGTTTGAGTGAAGTTCCTCTAATGCCCCACGGTCGGAACAAGACTGAGTTGTAAAAGGTTCCGGCAAAACACATCGTGAAAGTACGAGGAAAAAGCATTAAGCTCCCAACAAGCAAAAGCCTGCCTCGGAGAGGGCACAACAGCCAGCGGAGCTCCCTCCCATGCCATGCCCGGCCTCATGTTGGGCAAATGCCTCTGCTCCTCCGCTCTCTCCTATCTCATGACATTAAGGTTCAAGACAGGCTTGACCTGCGCTCTCTGCCGCTACGCGAACCCAAGACAAGTCTAAACGGAGTCTTCTCTTCCTTATTGTTTTTTTAATCAGCGGTGGAAGGCGATGCCCGAGATTAGGAACACCACGGAACACTACTACTCCCTACCCATACCTACATACCTACACGCCATAGACCTACGACTCACCCCAAATAAATGCCAGAACACAATCCGTCATCCAAATTGGAATTAATTATGCACAGTGTAGTTTTCAACTTCCGAACAAACTTCTGTCCCCAAGAAACTAATAGGATGTAATTATAGTGAGCAGAACCAGGCCAGAACCCAACTTTTGTCAGGTGGAATGTCAGAATTATTGTTCTGAAATGGAACGATGCATTTGGGTTATTGGGAGAAAAGGGCTGAGGAGGAAACAGGAACAAAGTTTTCCTCACTTTTGAATTTTAAATTCACGGGTAGGCTAAGCTCAGAACTCGAACCAAAGCTGGTTGGAATTCCCCTGGAATATTCCGGAATTCCGTGGTAGGATCTTTAGGTCCTTTGAAAGAGCTACGACCTACGTCAGATCCTCATCAGTTATGGTTGCTCTCAACGGAAGGCTAGATTATAAATAAACCATACGCTAATGTTGCTCGGTTCTTAGAATCAGGCGTCCAGGTATATTTTGCATGGAAGTCTGAGTATGAGGCGGGCATGAGAATTTACTTCTTTCCCTGAACAGCAGGGAAACTGAAGACCCTTGAATTAGTATTTACTTAATTGTTTGGGTCGTTTTCTGGGGCTCCGTTTCCAATTAGATGTCTGTCTGTCGGAATGTAGGGTCCTCGAGAGCAAAGTTGTTGGTGCGAAGAAACGAAGTGGAACTGGCCAATTTGGCTGCTCTTCTTGCCTTGTCTCTCGTCCCGGACTCCTCACGTTGAGATTGAGATAACATCTTCTTCCACTTCTCACTTTCCGATATAGAGAGCTTCAAGCTCAACTTCCGCCGTAGTACAACGCATTAACTTAACCCAGACACAATTCCTGACACTTTCAGTATGTCCTCCAAAACCAAAACCTCTTTCGAGAACCGTCGATGTGAGGGAACAAAAATAGAATGGCCTTTTTTTAAGCTCATGAATTCATTTGTTGTTTTTAAATAGAATCAGAATAGACTTCTCTCGGCAAGATAACTCTGAAATGACAATATCTTATTGGCGGCCTGAGTGAAGTTTAATTGGGTTAACTACGCCACAGCCACAGAGTAGAAATACTTTTCTCGTTCTTCGTTCCACGCAATGGTTTATCAGAGATTATCCGTATTATTACCCCAACTTGTTTCTGAGAAATTTATGTGTATAAAAATGTTTTATCATAAACAACTACGAAATAAGATTTGTACGTATTCCGAAAACTTGATAAGCTTAAGTTTAGCTGTCTAAGAATTATCTATATACCAAAAGTACATACAATATATATATATATATAAATACAGATGCATATACAGATATTTAGCATATCGTATACCTACAGATTTACTTGGATATTGGATACTGAATTATCAAGTACATTTGTTTTCCTGTGTTTGTATTTGAATCCTACTATCAGCTACGTTGATTGTAAATAGCAATAGTTATATAGTGCTGATATGTACGAGATAAATACTTTTGAGCAACTTAAGTAATGACAGTGACTCAAAACAAATCAGTGTAATCCAAATTTATGAAAATACATTGTCATTGAAGTTTTCAGACATATCAATTTTCATTAATGATTTCGATTGAGATCAAAGTTGTAGTGATACATATACAGTATGTCAGTGCTACCCCTCCAAATAATCCCAGAAATAGGAGGCATTTCGTTTTTACGATACCTTTTACCTTTGCCATCGTATTCGTTTCATCTTATAAGTGCGAGCTACTCGCAATCAAGAAAGTGCTGAGGGGAAAGGTCTCCTACCATTTTCGTGCTAGGTCATTGGGATTCCTCCCTTTGGGCGTTGGACACGTTGGCCTATTTTGCTCGTACTAAGGTATTTCGATTTATATTGGTGTCAAAGAATAATACTAAATCGCGTCATTGGATATTCTTGACAAACTAATAGGACTTAAATACATCGGCTTAGACAGGTCTTTGCATATCCATCAGCATTTAAAAAAGTTACGAAATCTCAACTCTACATATTCGACAGGTACAAGAAACCACCCTCGAAGTCTGACCAATACCAAATAGATTTCGTAAAAAAAAATTATATTTGTCGTAATCAGAATTATAATCGCTGAGATTAACAAGTAAGATATTACGAACACATGATGGGTTCTGCAAAGCGGCTTAGAAGAAGTAAATATTGATTGACTATAATTTCAAATATTGTCGATTTTTCATTTTGCTTTTCATCGGGGTTTTAAGATAAGTATTATGAATCAATCGTTATGAGAGGCTCACCCTGGTTGCGTAATGCTAGGTCTCATCCCCATCCAAAGTAATTCCT
>JAQFYT010001604.1:0-15739 GCA_034694925.1 Ceratophysella denticulata
TAATAATAATATGTTAGATAATTTAGCACTGGCAATTGAACTTGCCTTTATTCGTCAACGACTCGATGATTTATTAAATCGATATAGTGCTAAAGAAGAAATAGTTATTATGGATGATAATAGTTAATAAAAATTTATACAAGTTTATACCTTGGCATTCCCCATATGAATTTTCATCCAGACCGGATCCCGACTTCGTACAGGGTAACCACCTACCAGGTACTTTTTCTGGGCTCTCAAGTAGGCTTCGAGTTTTATCCCAACTTCATCAACAGCTCTAGAAATTTAAAATTAATTTAGCATTTGTATTTATGTTGATATACGTTTCTCCCAATATTTTTTACCGTTATTCACCTATGCATTAGTATGTAGAGATGGGCTTGTTCAATGAGAAGACGATCGATATCCGGTCCAGCCGCCTGGATTTCAGGATTTGCACGAACTGCATTGTAAACCAATTTCAAATACTCGTCCATTACCATCACGTTCGCTTCCTACACGCGGACACATGTATAAATTAATTACATTATTAACATAGCGAAAAGAGAGCAAATATATTACTTTACCATTTCAATAGCATTTTCTGTTAATTTTCTGGATCTCAACTCCGCAATAACTTTTTCACGAAAAGACAGAAACCAACCCCTACTTGATTTTTCCAGGATTTTCGTCAGAGGTTGGCAAATTTTCCGAAATGTGTCCCTGCATTAGCAAACATTTCATTATTACAGCATATAATGTATCAATGCAGCTGCATGTAAATTGCAGTATTCCGATTGATAGTTAAAAATTAATAAATTTCAAGAAGCCTGGTACAATTGAAAAGAGTTTTGGCAAAATAACAAAATATTAATTAATTGAATGATAATTTCTGATTGAATTACTTATCAAATAAACGAAGATCCACATCAAGGGATACCGGGGTCGTGAATCGGTAGGGAATTGGCGGTGGTCGTTCCATCGCCATTGTGACCCGCTCACGCATTGCCTTATTGGTCTGATGTCGAATATATCGACCAATATCCTTAGCTCCATCACCCTATCAAAATCCATACATCAAAATAATGTTACATAATTGTTATTTAGCCAATCACACGGTAGTCTAGATAATCCTTACCGACAACCGTACTGAATATCATAACGAATTTCATAATGAACTTCATAGTGAATTTCATAAAGAATTTCATAACGAATTTCGTAATGAACTTCACAGCGAATTTCAGGACGAATTCCATAATTAAGTTGGCGTCACTGTCAACCAATCAATCACTTGCCTTGCACTTGAGCTCCGCTACAAGGAATTTACACCTCTCCTCCTGAATTCTACGCTCCAAGTTTGGTACATAAACTCGGCCGAATCCAATTATTAGATCTGTGCCAAACAAATTCCCAAATTGTAATTAGCAATTCGGTATGAATCCTGGGACAATAAATACCTTACATACACACCCTTTTCGATAAATTACCAGGTTTATTTTTTAATGCATATTTTACCGAATAATTCCATGAGATCTGTTCTGAGATGCCGAAGTGCACTTCGGAGACTGAGTTCTTCTCCAACTATGAGATGCGGGGCGTACACGGCCAGAAATCGGAGTGCAAATGATAATCCATCCAAATATTCCTCCCGAGCCGTGTCAATCCCTTTCTGGAAAACTGGATTGAGTTTCCAGACATGGTTCTGACTCGGAAAATTGATGCTGGGCACGATGAATTGACTAAACAATTGAACATTGAGAACATCGAAACTTATCAAGTACAATTTCTGAATTATACTACGAAATGGAATTCTTTCATTTGGCATTTTGATTGCGAATACAACCAAAAATTATAGCGTACCCTTTCCGCTTAATAGATTCGAGCTGATTGTGATTCAGAAATTTAGGGTTCCCTTTGCAATCTGTAGTTAGGGCATCGAGCTCATCGAAAGTTGGGAGTACGAAAAGGTCCTTGAGGCAAATGGAACGATTGTCAACAATTGACGGAGGTAGAGTTATGGGATAGGTCCGCCAATGAAACAGCACTCTCTCCGACACCAATTGAATCCTGAATGGTGACAAATGTACCAAATTATTAATCCATGTTTAAAATATGCATTTTTTGTATTGACCAGAAAACACCATATTGGCATTATTAATTGTAATTGCATTTACCGTTCAATTACTTCACGCACATCGGGATTCGTGGTACCCAACAAACCCTCAAATTCTAATGGTCCTTTCTGAAAATAAAAATATAGAATTCAAAACTAAATAAACTTATAACGTTTATATAGGTAGTGTGTTCGCCGTAAAACTAAACGGATTTCATCTTAACAAACGGAAATTCACAATACATATAATTATATCGATGCCATTGTCATTTGCGACCAATCGCGTTTTGAAAGTGTTATAGCGTTGGTTAAGGCATTAGGGTCCAAAATGCCAGGTTATGTTCTAAAATGCCAGGTTAGGTTCTAAAATGCCAGGTTAGGTTCTCTGAATTTAGGTTCTCTGAATACCGGCTACACTAAGCTTTCAATCTAAGCTGAGGAGAAAAACGCAGATTTACCAACGCCTATAAGAAAACACTTAAATTACCATTTCGTGTGAAAAACAGAAACAAAATTTCGCTGTGCTTAGCTGTGCTTAGCTGTTACTGCCAGAAAATTATTCACTGAAGAAGGGTCGCATATACCTATATGAGTCTCTTACCTAATCCTTGATAGTGTGTTATTAACTAAATCTTTAAAAAAAATTAATCAATTACCGAAGTAAATACCTAGATACATAGGTAATATTCATATTTAAGTTGATATTCAACTGTAATTTCATAACGAATACGGATTAGATCCAGGACCCGTATGTCGGGATACATGTTCTAAATCAGATCACAACTCAGCGTTAGCTTCAAGGATTTGAATCTGTAATTCACTACTCCTAATCGTATTTGATAATCAAGAAATCAAAATTTACAACGACGCGCAAGTTAAACTTAAACTGGATATTTGAAAGTACCTGCCTAATTCATTTTTATGTTTAGTGCACGGCGACACATGCACATGCTTATGAATCCTAATCAATGCATTATTCATTGCGAACTACAATGACAAAATATTACAAATTACCTCAGGAAGACGATGAACCATTTTTCATTGCATAACACCGCGTCACTTCCGCGTTGGACTTCGCTCTATACCGCTACCTGACACCACGACGGTAAAACCTGATACCAGACGAGACCAGGGTTAATGCTACCGTCTATCTGTAATTGACCATGGCTATTGCCATAATACTTCGCCAACTCAGCACAGCAGATTTTACCAGGTTAAGAAGATTCTATGTATACTAAGTCGTGGCAAATATCATGTCCGTGTCACACGTCACCACTTGACTGACTTGAGTTCTCAATCCAAATTAGTCCCCGTGGTACTCTTTTCTGCTTCTGTCCAATTCTTGTCCCACACATTCACCACACTAAAAATCAATAGCCTCCACTCACTACTAGACCGCTCACAATAAGGAACACTCGTACAGAATATTGATTTTCCACGTTCTACTACGATACGAAGATACGAGACCACACGGCTGACTTTTTGTATTATTGTATGTATATATCTATTCGTACAATGCCGTGTGCTCTGTCCCCTGTCTAAATAACTAATTACTTTGTCCTATAGAAATATTTGAGGTCTGGAGAAAGGTCAATTTGTTTAGTAGATATCCGCAATGCGTATAAACAACGCATTTATATGGGCTTTTGACAAGAAAGGGCTTTGAACTCCCAATCCAATCCAGATTTGTGGGATGAGATCGTAAATGCTCAATGTTCAACGTACAATGTAAAAAAGTGAAAGCTTGTTTGATCTAGATTTGAATTGGATTTTGTAAGGTTAATTCAATGCCTGTATTAATTTAAATATGTTTTTAAAAATTACGTAATGTCAGGCAGGTAATTATTCAGAGGGTGAAACAGCTGAGAGATTCAACCAGAATGGGATATACGAGATATGCTGTTTCAAGTGGAATAGTAACTCGAACTCGAGCAAAGAGCCCTCCGTAATGGTTATACAAAAAAAAACATCATATCCGAGGCGTTTTTACTGCACGCTGTTGGATTCATCTTTGTGTGTGTGTGTACCATAGCATTATTTTACTACCTTACAGTTGTTAGCTCTCAAGCTTATTGGAAGGTCTGGTTGCACGATACGATCGTAGAACCAGTCGTTTATGACCACTGCTGACCGCTAGATCACAAATTTGTAACCTGACCCTCAAATTAAAATTATATGTGCATTCCTGGAGATTCAGAGCTTTAGAAAATTAACACTATTTTCAGGTGTGTTTTTACAAAGAAGTTGGATGCAACGGCAACGATCATTATAAGTATATGTTATACTGGAGAGGTTGTGGCGGTCACCGGGAAAGCGTAACCAACAAAAAACCGCTATACGGCTACATTCTTATTGCAATTATTTCATAATCAAAAATTAATTATTATTCTTCACTTTCAATCCGAGTACATAGTAGTTTATAGAATTGTTATAAAAATTATATTTATCCGATAAGGTTCTCTGGCACACTTGACGTCTGGACCCCTTTTTTCTGGGTTAAAATTATTTTGGCAAAAGAATGACTAAAATGGCAATATGACGCTAAAAGGAGATTCAATTAGGATAAGTAAGGTTAGGTTAGGTTTAGTTTGGGTATGTTAGGTTCAAATAAATTGGTTACAAAATTAAGAAACTGACTAGGTGTTTAAAAGTTATAAAACTAGATTCAGTTAGGTTAGGCTGCGTGAAATACTTGCATTGCAATTTCAGCTCTTCTATTACCAAATCAGTTATTCCATTGCCGCTGTAAATGACACCTTTTTTTTTACCAGAAAGGGCACTTTTGACAAACAACAGGGTCTTATGGGACGATCCATGCCGTCTATCTGTCTGTCGGTTCGTTTGTCCGTCCTCTCCTTATAGATGCCTTACACATGGTAGCAAAATCGTTGCGCGATGAAAGAGGTATGAAGTGTATACCTTTTTCAAAATTTGCAGAGTACCTTATCAAAATAATGTAAATCATAACCTTTGAGTGGTCCAAACATTTATTGAGTCATTTTGCACAAGCTCAGGGGTACAGCAGTTGTACAACGGTCTAACATTAGTGCAACCAAATGGCATGTAGATTGTAGCAGTCATGGAAGAAAGCATTATGACCGGATATTTGGACTTAAAATGTTTATTAATTTATTAATTTTACATCTAGATAATCATTAACATTAACGTGCATTAACTCCGAATAGTAATTAATCAAGTTTATATTATTGAAATATCTGTAAACGACAATGTATTCAGTTTGTGTAACGCTCCTCTCTTCAATAGTTAATTTTCGCTTCTATTCATTAACGTGTTTGTCTTTCATTCGTTACCGAAAGTGTCTAATACTTTGCCTTGCCTAATTATAGCGGTATTCAGAACAAACTTTGATGTGTAACTTGCAAAACATTTATACACACCAGAACGGTAAATTGAATAGCAAGAGAAAAATTGCAATAGATGTATATTGTACACAAGCTTCGTATTCCCTACAAGGGTTTATTAACACGGTGTTTAGGTCTGACGTAACGTGTAACGAGTAACGAGCTGTGATATGCTGTCTGTTACCAGGCCATGCTGCGTAATGGGGTTTCGGACTATATACAGACGCAAGTAGATCTTCAATTAGTTACCTGTTACCTGACTTGGCTTGGCTTGGGTTTGTATGGTCTGCCCAGGAGGGAATCAGGATAGATGAGTTGTCGACGTTGAGATGCGAGGGAAAGATCATTGCACTCCTGCAGATGCGAAAGAGTAAACATACAATAAAAGCTAATTTAAGAGCTACCCCCATTCTGTAGGTAAGTGTACAGATAAGCATGTGGGTATTTTTCTGCATGTTTAGAAATCTCTGGAAACACTGGAATTTGAGATTATATGTAGGTCTCTGGGTATAGTAAGTTTTTACACGTTTTCGTATGTTTTGCATTTTTTTTTAAAGGTAATTTTAGACGGGTTTAGTACATACAGACTAAACACCGACATTCATATTTAGAAGATTCATTTTGTTGTTTTTTTAGCATCTGGTAAGGCAAGAAGCTGTTTAAATCTAAGAATACGATTTACACGCACGCCATCCGAAAAAATAGAATAAATACCTATATTTAAATACCTATATTTAAAGGATGATATTACAAATGTGACAGCTTGATCTGAAGTGGTCTAGACTATTATGCAAATTCGAGTATTGAATGTTAACCTTGCTGTTAACCGAGCCTGGTCGGATCTATAATGATAATATCCGCGGTTACCTGGTAGGTTAGGTAATAATGGAAGCATGTTAGAACCCAACCTAACCTAGCTGATTCGCGGATAAGAATTAGCCTGTACAAATCAACCTGGAGCTTAAATGTTTTAACCGAATCAAAAATACAAGTCTACAGTATGAGCCTACATAGTTATTAGCTTTTGATTTACGTAATTCATGTCATTGAATTACCTACATAAAAACCGTACGCAATATTATTATATTATGAACCGGCTGAACTAGTTTATAACTTAGTCAGGACAATTTTGTCACATGCATGCATGCCATGAGCTAAAAAATTCTAAAACAGGTATAAGCGTTTACAAAAACATAAAACTTAGCTAGAACGACAGACACAATATCAGTCTTTAAATGTTGAAAAATTTGCAATTTATTAGGAAAAATTTGCACGATAAATAAGTCTAATAATGTTCAGGAACAGAATGAAAAGGACAGCTAATAATGTTCCTAATATTCACGATCTTCATAGCTGTCGTTGTCACTCATTGATCATTGAATCTTCAGTATCTTCATCTTCGAAGAAGCCCAAGTCAGTTTGGGCTTTTGTATTCCGAACGAGTTGAATGTCGACCTTGGAAGCGGATCGTAAAAGGCCATTTGACTGTAAGATGTTGTCTTTAAAAGCTGCCGGTAGGTCAGATTTTTTCTCAGGGCTCAATGGAACGTAGACATTGGTCTCCTCGTTCGGGACTGATGATGGTAACGGTAGAGTAGGGACAGGGACTATTGGAGTTCCAGGCATATTCGTCGAAGATGTCTGCGCTCCAACTCTGTTTGTACCGGTTGTACTTGCTGGGACCGGATTTTTACCACTGGGTTTTGCTGGGACCGATTTTTTACCGTTGACTTTTGCTGGGACCGTATTTTTACCACTGGTGGAATTGGCAGGACCCGTAGTTTTACCGCATAAATTTCCTGGAACCGGATTTTTTTTGCTCGAATTATTTGTACCCAGTTTTTGACCCATTGTATTTACTGGAATCGGAGTTTTACCGCGGGTACTTGCCAGAATCTGAGTTTTACCGCGGGTACTTGCTTGAATCGGAGTTTTACCGCGGGTACTTGCTTGAATCGGAGTTTTACCGGTACTTGCTTGAATCGGATTTTTACCGGTACTTGCTTGAATCGGAGTTTTACACCTGTTTTTTTCGGGAACCTGCCCAGTAGGCTCCTTTTCAGCCGGCTTAGCATTGCTGGGTTGGCGTGTACCACTTCTGCTTCTGCTTTTATCCTTTCTGGAAGATGGATCGGCATCATCCGGTATAACAGAAGCTTCATAATTCTTTGTCACTAGGTTGAAGGTGTCGCAGGGTTCTTTCATCATAACCGGAAATACAGAGAACAACTTCCGTTGAACCAATGACAGTCGGACTTCCTCAACGTGATCTCTCCAGTAGGTTTTCCGATCGATTCCAACGGGTTTCCAGTCGTTGGTGGCCAATTCACACAAATCCTGGTTAAAATATACGTGTATATAGTTTTTGATTACCTACCTATCTCGTCAAGGTCTAATTTTAACTCACACCGATATTCCTAATTTAATTGTATATACCTGTAGCGCGAATCGATTTCGGGGCGACACAGACATATTCTCACACAATGCTTTGGCCTGGCTCATGATTCTGTCCATGAACCCTGGCTCGGGTGACCAGAACCATTGTTTCTTTTGTCCGGGCATGGCTACTAAGTTTTCCTCGAAATCCTTAAGTTGGGCTACCAGGGCTTTTCCTGTGGCATTGAGCAAATTGCAGAAACAATCCAGGCTTTCATCGTCGATGGTCGCAAGAAGCATTCTTACGCAATCCATGATGGTCTTCAAAGAAACCATGCCTTCCTTGTACAGCTCACCGAAGAAACGCACATTACCCAAACTTCGTTTCCTGGTAATCCAAAATGATTGGTCAAAACATCGGTAAAATCAATTTACCTTATGCTATAGAACACACTGCGGCCAGGCCAGGTGCCTTAAACGAAATCAGAAATGAAGCTTTGATCAAATAATCAATTCACCGTCGTTCCTCCGATTCCTGGCTAACACGGTTTTGCCTTGCTTCCAGGTTCATATCACCACCGTCGGAAATGCCGTTTCGCTGAAACGGAAACTCCATACGACAGTAGCTCTGAATTACTTTCTGGTATTTCATGGCTGTTTCCGTGGGCTGTTCACTGATTCGACGAATCTACGATTGAAATAACTTTTGAAATCGTCGTATTTGTTTCAACCAAGAATTTAAGACCTTGTGTACCTACCAACTCGGCAAAAGCTGCTGAACGCTCAGAATCCTCAATGGCCGTTCCGAAAATGAGATGAACTACTTTCCTGATTCTGGGTTCCATAAACTGGACATACCGGAGCTCAAGGATTTCCTGAACTCGCTTCTCAACGTTAAGGGATGTCAGCTTGTTTAGGATACCACGCGTCTTTCGGAGAATGTGCTATATGAAACGATAAAGGTCACCGATCATTCTGAATCCGACTTTGGCTTGTCGATAAAGATGTATCGTTATTTGCGCATACTTACCGCAATTATCTTATCCTCGTCTTTGGGCAAACCATCTTCGTCCCAATTACATTCATACCGCTTCCACGGCACGGCCGATGTTTGTGTCACTGGCAGTGTCCATGGGCTCACAGGCAGGGTTGCTGGGGTCACTGGCAGGACCGCTAGGGTCACTGGTAGTATTGTTAGGGTAACTGGCAGGGTTGCTAGTGTCTCGGATTCTTCCGGGTTAGGCTCTTCCGCGTTGCCTTCGGCAAAAAGATCGAATAAATCTTTGATTCCGGTTTCGATATCTAGCATTGGCATTGGCTGCGGCGGAAGCTGTTTAACGGTCAAGCATACAGATTTTAATGTAGGTAGGTACCTAGGAATTCCATGTGGCCATTTCAGCTGCCAAATGGCGTATTAAAATTGTCGATGATGTCGCGCTTTAAGATATCAGTGTACCTAATAAAACTAATTTAGCAATTCAACGTACCAAGTATTTTGAACCCAACTTTTCAGCCTCATGACATCTACAAAGGAATACCCGGGTATCATATATACCCATATAAACCCAGCATGAGCAATGGTAAGAAAATTGCCAGCTAATCAGATCTTCTCGTGTATATGTGATTATTGTGCTGACAGGAAGTGTAGGTAGAGTGACGACAGGCGTGTCTTCATCTTCATCCTTGGGCCCAAATTTATCAGTATCCCCGTCAACGTCGAGACACGGCTTATCTTCTTCGTCTGACCCAATCCCAATGTCACCTGGTGCACTCTTATCGATGATAGCATCCGTTGACCTCTGCTTCTTGGACTTTTCCGGTGAACGATTTGATTTCTTGCCTGAATTCGGCTTTGGCTTGACTTTGGGCTTCGGCTTCAGAACTACAAGCTTTTTCTGGGTATTCGGTGGCTTCGGGTTTCGTGACGACATTTTATTGGAAAATTGAAGCTCGTCTGGAACTGAATTCCAGCACAAGCAATTTTGGAAACGGAATTACATTTTTTTAAAAGTTAATTCAAATTCGAATTTTGGAACAGGAAGTAGGTAACTAATGAAATTCGACTCCAAATTAAGTATTTATCATTTTCTGAGGTAACAAAAAAATCGGTTCGTTACTTTAAATATGGATACCCGGTTGTTATAACGAGCTAATTGTTTGGAAATATCAACTAACCGTCAAAGCAAGGTTAATTAATTCATTACATAAATTCTTTGCTGATAAAATTTGTCCACTTGGCCCTGAAAAAATTGCGATGCAATTTTTCGACTGGAGAAATTTTTTAAAAATAACTGATTTATTTTAACGAAAAAAGTCAAACACTCTTGCTTTAAAGTGCCTTGCGAATATTCACAGCACCATGTTGACTGACGAACGAAGCTTTTACAAGAGTAAAGAAATTATCAAACTAATATATTCAATAATTCATTGCTTTAGCTATTAATTCTCTTTTTTAAACGGCTTTCCACTTCTCAAACATAAAGACACTAAAGATAAATCGTACCCCAGTTGACTAGGTACTAATTCCGTTTGAGCTATTTTGTCCAATGATAATATCACCTTATACCCCATACAGGGTTGCGAACACCACATTCGAGCACCTATAAGTATACACAAGATTACTCTAAAATTGGTTGATTGATTTGGCGAAAATATCACGAGAAAGATTCAATTTCCAATAGTAAAAGGTACACCTACGCGAATTACGTACATTTGCTTATGCAACATCGTGAAGCCCGACTTATTAATCGCTGTACATGACCTATGACATTTTAGTACAGTTGCAGGTTGCAGTTTGCAGTATATGCGTGCAATAGTACGAGGTTATCCCAGAAATAATGTCGTAATGAGATTCAAGATTATGTATTTCGAGATTGAATACTTCAAAGCCAGAAGATTTAGTTCAGCGTAAAAAGTATCCAAAAATAAAACATGGTTTTTTTCACAAAACCCGTACTAAATGTTGGGTTCTGATCGAATCAGCATTGTTAACAAATTGCAATTATTACTATAAAAAATTACTCAGTAAGTATGTTTGTTATCCATTTCGAAATTCACGAAAAGATTTAAATAAACCAATTACCATGTGTAATTATTAAAAAAAAAAATATTACTAAGCCGAACCCGTGGTGAACCTATATGTTCTGATTGTTGAATGCCTTTGCACAGATGCATTTATGTACCTACAAAGATTATGCTCTTAAGCTTGAAAATTGGTTCAGTAGATGGCCATCACAGCTGCTGAAACAACTCTTGGCTTCACCAGGTTAGTTCTGATTACATATTTATGGGTAAAATTATGTAACATTGCGCAATTAATATTAAAATTAGTAGTCATAATATTGTTGCAGCTGATTTAAATTATTATTATGGGCTTGTTAATGCGATTGTTAACCGAACATTAAAGTTTAATAATAAACAGCGGAATATAATCAATTAACAAATGTATACTGATTTGAGGATACTATGTAGGTATGTAGCAGATTAAACTTAACGATGGAAAAATTAAGAATTTAATCATTTAAATCGAAATGAAAAATGTATGATTCGGTATTGGAAACTAGTACTTTTATTCGTATACGGTCCAATCTGTACTAGTGATAAATGCTTACACAGTACACGAATGTCATCGGCGATCAGGATATTGACATATGTGACATGCTCTTCACGTCTGTTACGGATTGATTTGAGGTCATAGGTCATTTGTACCTGGGTCTTCTGATATTCAAAGTAAATCGTTTCGATAGGCATTGTAATTTACATGTGCAGTAATTTATACCATTTCTTCGGAAACAACTATCTAATCATAAATTTTCGTACATCGCTACTACCCAAAAAACTTCCAACAAAATATCTAACGTCGTGAATGACCAGAAGGCCAAACCAAGATCGATATCCAAATGTCCAAAATCCAACGGATACCCAAATGACCAGGAATTGCCAAGATGACCGTCTGTCTGAGCTTTGTCACGTCGTTAGCCCTAGACGCGTTCATTGTTTGTGAAACTAAGTGTATCCCGTAGTATCTCCTGTATCATATCATGCCTCTACCATTCATTGGGTATTGAATCAATGCCCAAATCCAGTACGGATATATGTATGTAACGTACCTATGTAGAAGAAAAAAACGCTAATCTTCTTCACCTATATTTAGCTCTTGAGCAGCGGCTCATGTGGTACATATGTGGATTGCATTTGTGGAGCCAATAATCTAATGCAACTTTCAACCCAGATACCTCCAAAGACTCAAAGACTTTGTTTTTCTAGTACATATTTACTTCTTCCCAACACGCGTCCACCAGCTCTCTCAGCAGAGATCATTTTCATGTCACACACGAGGTTGACGGGATGAAAAAACAAGATAATTCCATGCCAGAGACTTTAGGAACCACCACGCAAGAATATCGTTATACTTATACATAATACATTTAACTTTATCTGAAACAGAAACAGATTTATTGAAACCTGACGGTCAAACAGCTTTAAACTGCTTCAAACCTAATGGACAGCTATTGAGAGCGTGCGGTACTAATCGTGTATTTGTAATAAAATAAGTCGGTCAAACATGAAAATAAATAGGTTAGATATTTCGAACCGTTTTATTTACAAAGGCATTGTGATTTTACCGAAAGTGTATCGATATGGATATGAACTAATTTTACCTATTTATTTAGGGGAATAATATAAACGTGCATTGAGAAAATAGAATGTGCGTTAGAAATGAAGACTTTTGCATTGAGAAATGGAATTCTGCAATAAGTCTGCAAATGCAGTAAATATGATTTGAGTCAGGTTAGGTTAGGTTCAAACGTTGGTGGATGAGATTGATCCAATCTACATGTTTGGTTAGGTTTGGAAATATGATTTTAGTCAAGTTAGGTTAGGTTGGGTTAGGTTAAAACGTTAACGGATGAGGTTGATCCATTCTACAGGTTAGGTTAGGGTTTTTAAATACCACCAAGTAACCTAATCTATAGAATTATATGGCAATTTCACTTATTGCGGAATTCCAATTCTCAATGCAAAAGTCCATTTCTCAATGAAAAAGTCTTCATTTCTAACGCACATTCTATTGTCTCAATGCATCGAAAAATGCCACACTTTATTTAGGGTTTGCGACCTACCGAAAAAAAGTGACCAAATACATCGCCAGTTCCATTTATTTGCTTGTCCCAGGTTTACTGGCCGAAATTCATTTCGGGCAAAATTCTTTATTTACAGGGCATATAAATTTCAGGCTACCCGAAGGACGCATTTCAATTTAACTATTAAGTAAAACTGCACGTAGTTGCATGAATCATTACCTTTACAGGATTTTCATTAGTGAAATAATCCGAGGACATGCAAGGGATAACTACTAAACTAACTAATACTTTTATGTAATTTAATTTTTGATATTGCATGGCGTAGAAGCATATCTAAAAATTCTTAATTTCCGCCTATAATTTTACATATAATTACTTCTTCAAAATTATGACCTATTAAGTCCCTAAAAAACTGAACCTGTATTTTCTTGTGCATTTTAAGCGGCATCCGTCCAACAACGCATCTACTACGTATACAACTCCAATGCACCATTATATTCATCATAACATGGGAGCTAACGGTTGAGGGTCAGGCCCATCCCAAAGTCACTATGTAAATAGAACAGAGATTAGAGATCATAAACAAAATTTTGCCCAAGTGAGCTGAGAACTGACTTGTCACGTAAAAAAGCGAATTGTAATAAACAAGCACTAATCTACCATATATATCATATATGATGGTAAAGATACGGTAGCATGAAAAACTGCCCAAAACACAACGTAAAGTATAACTAAAACACAACCCTTTCTTCTTTAGAGTATCAATTTACACAGTACACAGTGAAATGCAGGAGCTCATAGGAGTCAGACTGAAGTCAGGATCTCATTTGACCTCTGACCTGCGAGTCCCAATGATGTAAAACAGATGAAGAACGGGGTGTTTAGGGCTTTTAGAAATGGAAAGCATGCTCGCCTCGTGTCTGGCATGATTCCCTACGACTAGGGAATGTAGGTAGTAAGACAATTCTGACTTGACGGTTTGATTTGCGTTCATTCGGTCTATGGCAAATTACCGGGGTAAATCTGATAGGTACCGCCTTGCGGGCAAAAATTTGACCCGAACCGTTGGTTAAAGGCGATGTAAATATATAGGTACTTACAATATATATATTAGTTATAACGCTAATCTAGGTCAAATTCGTCGATATTCTAATTATATAGGTAAATTAATTAGCTAGTCAACGAGGCATGGAATTTGCGTTATATCAGGTTTCGAATTCAACCAAAATACGCCAGGGGAATTATTGTGAAAACCGCTTTTTAATTTGGAAGAATATGCTAGGCAAATTAGATTCGTCAAGTTACTACCGATTGCAGGATCCAATGGTCGCACCTAAATTATTCTCTGCAAATTCAATATGCAAGCAATTCCATATATAAATTCGCAAAAATTCTTAGCAAAATTTCTGCGTCTTAGCTACTTCCGTATGAAACCACATTCAAGGTTTTGGACATTTAATGTCCAAACTTAAAGCTCAAACGCCGAATTCTCCACACCTAGAAACCGCTGTAAAAATTCAAATTTAAATTTGCAAAAATTCGCTGCAAAATTGTACATTTATGTAAGCTACAGTACTTCCACATGATACCACGTCGCACGCCAAATTATTAGACACACAGAATTGTCGTACAACCCTTTTAATATAACCTATAGAACTTATTTGGCCGGGTAAGCAGTAAGCTTATGTCTACTGTCTAAGTCTTGTAAACTCAATTGCCTCATTACGACCCAATTTTCACGTAGAATAGGCATTATGCCCTGGCATTACTTCTTGAAGCTTTTGGCTGGGGGTAATTGGTGGTTAGTTCCTTATTTATTTCTTCGTTTTTTTTTCGGAGGGTTCATAAGGTTTTTGCTTGTTTTTCTGGTAGATTGAGTTCCTGAATCTGCTGGCTGCTGGTTGTAAGTAGTGTTGTAAAGGAATGCGTGGGAACGGAGGTTCGGGGCAAATTCTCACGATAGGAAACAGCCCCACACCTGCTACACACTTGCTGATGAAATGAAAAGCGTAGGAGCTTCTTGCTCGACCAGCTGCTGTCTTGCCCACTGAGTACACATACAAATTCCGACCTTAAACCAGAGCCGACGACTTAAGGGTTACCCTATACTGATTGAGTTGTTGGATCACAACATAAATCAGGAAGGAAGGGTATACCCAAGGAATGAAATGCCTTATTGGTTTTAGTAGCTAAAATAACAAATAATTAGGGATTTGGTGAAAGTAACGGGGAAAATTGCTTTATTTTTAAGGATTCAGAGTATGTATTCAATATTCAACAAAACAAACCAATACGGAATAAAGAGTATGCCGTGGACACGGAAATAACTGTAAGCAATTGTGTATCATATTAATATTAAATAAAGTGTTCGGCGTTTTTTCATTCGTTGGCGAAATTAAAATCTCTGCGTCACATATCCTTTCACTTAATAATATAAATACTATTAGTTAATTAATGCATCCGTGAATAAGTTCGAATAAGGCAAATTGATTAGATATACGATCAAGGGAAGATCAAGAATCAATGAGGAAATTTACAATAACGATAGCGCTGGATTTTCAAAGGCTGGACGTTTTACAGATTGTTAACAACAGAACCCCAAAATTTCAGAAAAAAATATTAACTTGCTCATTAGGGTTATGGAAGAAATAATGCTTGCTTTTTTGAATTTGTAATGTTTTACTAAATATTTAATTAAAAATAAATTATACTAGCTGGAAGCCCGTCCTACGGACGGCGTACATATTGTACTATCACTCATTTGAGTGACTTCACCCTTCCTTTCCTCAACCTCCTGTCACTTGACTTTAACACCCGTCGATTTC
>JAQFYT010001605.1:0-15739 GCA_034694925.1 Ceratophysella denticulata
GTAATTACTCGCGGGAAGCCGAGAGTACTCTATGCTATTGCCGGGAAGCGGCTCTATGCTTGGTTTAGTCACCAACACTTCGCGTTTGAAACAGTCTAACTTAACCTAAGCTTGTAGTATGGCTACACGCGGTATCCGTAGATCGCATACAAAATCGCAACCACCGGCTGAGCTAACCGATATAGGTCTGCATTCATGCTTACCTCATAATAATAGATTCGTATCGCTGTAAATATTCATGGAAATTGCCCAATTCAATCCATGACATTATTTCCCTACGGCCCACTGCCAAGAAGTCAGAAATCGTTCTAAAGTAGCTACCTAAGCTACATACTACATATACCTACATCAGTAAAATATAGGGCAAATCAATAGCAATCAAACGACATAATACAAATGCCAAGAAAACAACCACTTGAGCCAAATTGAGCCCAAACAGGCAAAAGTTAATGAGCCAAACGACCTTGGCTTTGGGTTTTTAGGAGTGGCTTCTTCCGGAAAAGTATCATTTCCGAACCTGGAATGGGAGTTTTGTATACCCAATTACGAGACCTTCTAAATATTCTATTACGAAAGTTTTTGATACCATTATATTATATTCAAAAGTGATATTAGATATTGTAAGGTAAGGTTGTCGTTTGTTGCGAGACTTTGAGACGTTACTCTAGTACTAAATATCATTCGGAACTGTGTCCATTACCATTACTATAATGATATGGTTCGGGAGTTTGGCGTTATTGCATAGTACGCTACACTGTATTGTCCCTTAATTGCGCGTCCCCTGCTAGGAGACAGTGATTATCGTTTATTTTAATCGATTCGACATTCCACATATTTAAGTGTAATGCATAGGTATGTACCTAATGTCGAGTTCTAATCGGTGTAATGTTGTCTCGGTATTGCATCATGTTCATACCACGTATTAGCACAGAATACCCAAAACATTCTTCTCCGCCGGCATATCTAGCTCATATTTACGAATGTTCAAATTCAAATATAATTTGATTTCGGATCAGTTTGTGCAATAATATTTACACTTTTTAAAAAAAAAAAGAAAATGACAGCTGCATAGCTCGAAACAAACGAAAATGCGCAAATTCTAGAAAGTTTCGTGTCACCCTGTATAAATATTAGAATACTTTAGTAAATAGCGGGCAAAACACCAATTCAACAAACAAAGTGAAGGTAACTATTTTTAGGTCAAATTAATGCAAATTGAATATATAAAATAACTGATTGGGCATGCATCGAAGTCAAGACATGTACAGGGTTATTCAAACCTTTTCCAAATTAAGTTTATATTTAATATACTTCTCGATAACGTAGTAAGTCGTAGATAGCGTAAAATAAAGCTGTGTTCAATACGGATCTCTCATGGCGCAATGTGCAATACTTTTTGGTTTTGTTTCCAAGGGCCAAGTGACCGCTACACAGCGCAAGAGAGCGAAACAATTGAGTTTGTACTTTTCTGTGTTAATCGACGATTCACTATAAAACACCGTGGTGCACGTAATGTGTATGCAGTTCAAACAGACGAAGCGATTCCTTTTATCTCTGCCCACCTGATTTGATTTGATGTCATGTTAAATCAGCTACTGATTGTGAGAAAAGTCTTATCTATAACCAAAACTTAAATTCCTAATTTCCTGATACTTGGATGAAACAATTAAGTTTAATAGGCTCACTCGATACGATACGTCATTCAAATTAAAGTTTGAATAATTTCCATGTAAAATTAGTCAATGTATTGATAAGATAATGATAGAACCTAGGTACCTAGTTTATGTTCAATCTTTGACCAGTGAAGAGGACGAACAATTGGAGATTTTTAATCTGAACAGCTTTCATAGTATTATTGTGACATTTGACATTACACTACGTAACCTTTAGAAGCAAAAGGACTTACGAAGAGAGCTGATAATTAGTCGTTGGGAATTCATAATCCAATTTAGTTGCAAAATTCAAACTGCCAAGCTGTTCTGATTCGTGCGAATAAGAGAATCGCTTTCGCCTTTGTCGAAATCTTAGATTTACCAGGAAGGAGAATATCGCAAAAACAGACTTCAAAATGGTGATGTCTGCAGTAAGTTTTAAATTATTTTCAGGTTCAATCTTTTTATTTATAAGTTAGAGTTAAAACGGGTTATAAATTCTAATGTTGTACTATCGTGTTATTAATTTGAAAATTCAGGAAGCGCTTCAGAACAGCATAATTATCATTGCTTCCATCTTGGCAGCGGTATGCTTCATTCTCTTCACCTGGGTAATTGCCCTACAACTCGAGATATCTAAGTAACAGGAAACACGTTAAATTTTCTTACCCTTTTCAGTAATATATGTATAATATCTGTCAAATTGCTCTGCAAAATTTAATATCTGGTTAATACTAGGTTGAAGAGGAACTTAAAGGAACTTGGAAAACAAACTGAAAACCACAGTGACGACTTGGCCAAACGTGGATATCAACAATACCAAGGTTCCCAGCCGCAATTCTACAATGGACGCCCTGAGATGCAACGGTAAGCTTCAAACCCATGCTAATGCAAATTAATTTTAAAATACCTTGTTTTGAATATTTGTGATTAGACAAACGTCTGCCCAAACTTCCATGTACCGCAATTCCGAACCACTATCCAGAGCTCCGTCGTCCATGACCAGAGGCTACCAACAGCAACAGCCCAGTAATCGCTACGGCTACGATAACGCTGGCTACGACGACCGCCGACTGCAGGGTAACTATGGACCGCCACCGCCGGGTAACTATGGATCGCCACCGCCGGGTAACTACGGACCACCGGGTGTAGGCGGGGCCAGGAGCAACGGACCTAATCCCATGGGCAAATATGCACGAGACTTTGCAAAAGACGTTGCAACTGATTTCGCTACAGATTTTGCCAAGGATCAAGCAATGGGGGCTCTTGAAGACATGGGTGCTGAAGGTTTGGGTGAACAGCTCGGTGAGGTTGATCTTGGAGCTCTTAAGGGTGCAACAAAGTTTATGCCCAAATTTGGTAAAAAGAAAAACAAGAAATAAAGTTAAATGCATAACAAATATTCCATAGTACTGTGTACTAAAGCTATGTATTCTTATCTTTACTGCTTTAATTTACATGAAATGTGAATTACATCAAAACAGCGGCGGAGATGATGCCACGTGTACTGCGATACAATTACAAAATTGATTTGAATAAGAACATACAAAAATTCCAACTGGTAGCAGTTCTGTTAGATAAAATCAAAAGTAATTTAGTAAGGTTAGGTTAAAAAACCAGTAAACATTAAAACGTTTGTTTAGATTTTATAAGCAGATAAATTCGTAAACATTACACAGTAACGGTAATTCAGTATTTCGTGCCAGATTTACTGAGTTTTATTAACAATAATTAACGTTTTGAAATTGCGTCAAAGCGCACGTGTACACACAAAAGTGTCCGTAGTGTACGCCTCAAATCCAAGAAAGCCCAGGAGTCTAGTCCGTGAGTTTAGTACAGCAATTTCGTAAGACATTATTTCGCAAGTGTTTTCCATGAATATTACTGCCATAAATTGGAGTTAAACCTGACATACGAGTTTGACTCTAGCTACAAACTCACATTTGGAATCACGCACTATTGAATTGACTCAGTAAGTTAGAAGCTGGAATAGGAATATATCTATCTATCCAATGTGAATATGATCCCTGATCCAATATCCAATCACTTCCCATTAGAGCTGAGGGCCTGTAAAACTCTAACTTCCACTCAAGAGAAACTTTCCCCCTATCCGGAAGCACTAGAGTGCATTAGAAATCCCATCTGTCTATATCTACTCTACATATGTAGTAAAGGCCTATCAGGCTGTCTATTCGACGAGGATATTGGATAAGTTCATGAAATAGAGAAATGCTTCCCCGTCTGCCCCCAAGACACTTTCCAATTTGCATTCTGTTCCTACCGGGCTTTCTCCTGGAAGGCGTGGAAAGTAAGCAAACTCGATCTCGATAAAACACACAAGGCCTCTGGCCCTGGTTTGGCCTAGTCATGCTTTCCTCCCTAAACCTTTCCAGAGCAGAGCTCACACATTTGCATTTTTTCTTCAAAATGCTGAGGTGGGTGAAAAAAAATGTAAAAATGAGACCATGTAGCTGGAGAAAGTAAGCTTTCTTCTAACGCAGAGAATTCCGTATATGTTACAGGTATGTGAAGAAATTCAGAGCCATATTTTATCACAGTAAAACTTCTATACACGTACACGCCTAAGAAAAATGTGCGTCAATAAAAAAAACCGGAAATGATAAAAGTCTATGCGTCGGCAGATGCAACAGCTGGAGCCCAAGAAAACAAAAGAGATACACCACGACGCACACATATCGTCCATCGTTGTAAAAGTATTGTATGGGTCTATTATACCTAGTATATACTTATATAAAGAAGACCCAAGAAACGACAAAAGACAACTAGTCTGCGTGTCTTTACAGTAGAAGCCTGCTGCTCGAATAATTTGAAAATGTGGTGACACAAATGAACTGGAGGCAGTCCAATTCCGCGACGGAGAGGCGGCTACACGAACAAAAGACCCGTACACTTACACTCTGCATGCATTTGTATTATACGGCATGCCGAGAGACCCAGCGGGCGGTGAAAGCACACGGAGGACTCAGAGGGAGTTCTCATAAGTGCATTTAGTTGTCAACCATTGTTTTAGCCCTCCACGCTCCACTAATGTAACTTTATTGGAAGTCTAATTTGATCAACCTCATTCAAGGAAACGCCTCACTGCTCCACTCTAGTTCCATAAAAGTCGGTTCAAATTCATGTTGAAGGTATCTCATGCAACCTGGACCAGTGAATTGAAATGCAACAAACTCGACGGCGTATCGGCGTAATTCTGCATTTTAAATTTTTCTTCGACAAAAAATCCTTAAAATCACGTAAAAACAACATAATTTTGAGCAAATACTAGATTGAGCGAATTTGTCCTTCATTTAAAGCAAACATTTTACTTCCATTCCAAATAAGCTTTCAAGTTCAAGGGATTTTTTCCGCTGAACTTGAAGATTGACACAGCAGTTGGAAATTATATGAAGCACGTGTCACTCAAATCCTAATTAACTATAACGGATGGCATCTCAAGGTTGCTGATTCTTATTTCTTACGTTTTCTCGCTGACAAAACCCAATATTTGCTTTATACTATAATTGAGTATACAGAATTTCTGTTGAACGCAGCGAATGTAAAAGGAATGCTTTGTTTGCACAAAATTCGAGAAATAGGAATTGGAATTGAGGCCTTCAGAATGATTGGGCCTTGAACAGACCTTCACATTGTTACGGGAGGAGCTTCCAATGTTTTAAGAGCATTAAGTTTGGAGTACCAATTTGGAATCTTCTTGTGTACATTATTCAATGACTATCTGCTGTAGCTACAGTGTTTTTTTTAGAAAATAATCAAAGCTTGTTCTTGGAGTTCCACTTGGCGCGGCGAGGCCAAAGCACATAAACACTAACACACCAAAAAAGCTCTTAGCTGATACATAATACATAATACAATGAAAATTCGATGAAAATACACATTAGAGGCTATTTTACTGACGAGCTGTCTTCCTGGGGTTTTGAGTAGTATTTGGAATTTGTGCCTATCTCTGCTCATTAGAATCAAGTTGACAGGGAGGAAGTGGTTGTTTCAGTTCAGGATAGGAACTAGAAAATTGGAGTCAAGAGCCAAAAGCCTACATATTTCATTATAGAAAATTGTGTTAGGTTTGTATATAAGGTTTATATTTTATCCTGTATATTTTTTGTAGAGATATATAAGCGTTTTCTGAAGCTGATTTGATGTGAGATGGTTTTTCAACTTGGGTGAAAGCAGTTCTGAAAAAAGTAAAGTAAAAAAAACTGGGGGAGGGTTGAAGGAGTCTTGAGAGTTTCTAACATATAGGATTTATGATCCTACTTCTGATTCCCATATGACAGGGGACCTTTAGTTCCACTTAAAGACAAGATTTTGGATCAAGATTGCTCAACATTGTGTTCTTTAACAGGGTTGTCAAGATTGTTCATGCGAAATAATTCGTTACCATTTTAGCGTTGGATTTATTACGCTTGAAAGCATCGTAGTTCTAGTACACAAATTAAAAATGGCTTGCATTCTTTGCGTCCACACAGGTATCGACGACATACCTTTCATGAAAATGTCATAGGCGAATTCAAGGGTTGTGAATCCGTAAGGTGAAGCTGTTCAGGAGAATCTGCAATGGGCCCGATTTGTGGCCCAAGTAGCCGAGTGTCCTACTAGTCAATAATGGTCCACTCGCTCCTCAAAATATGCATACAATTACATAGGCAAATTCAAAGTTATTGGCTCGAAAAATCAAATAGGTATCAAGAAAATGAATCGATCATTCAATTCAGGAAAACGACACCTACGCTCAGAACACTTGAGTTAAGGTAAGGTGTGCATCTGCAGAGTACGACATCACTTTAATTAGGAGAATTCCCCTGTTCGAGTTGAGCTCTGGGTTTAACCTCAGACGAAATGAACCAAAGAAAGCTTGGTAAACCCGAAACCCTGCTGAAACAGAGCAAATCTGATCAACTGACAATTGAAAACGTGCCCTGGAAAGTAAGAGTCCAAGCATGCACACACGCACCATCCCCCAACCCTGAGCCGGGAGGTCCCTGAGTAGAAATAAATTATTTTAGTTTTTTCTGTTCTTTTTCAGGTCTAACGGGTCTAACTCATTGAATCGGTGTGAAGTGTCAAAAGAATCCCTTGCACTCCCTCCTTCCAATATATTACGCACGCCAAGCCAGGCCAGGGCCAAGAACAAGGAAGAAATCATAACTTCCTTTACTAGACACTACCTACATCTCAAGATCCAGAACCCAAGCAACCACCCTTCCTTCTTCAAGTGCAGTAGGAATAAAGAAACATGAGAGCTTGACTTGCTCCAAGTAAAATACAGGGTGTGTCGACGTACATGTTACCACATGGTGAAAGCGGTCAAAATTATGTAGAACAATTCCTGTTCGTTGATATTATAAAATCGTTATTTGATTTAGGTAACTTAAACTGGGTCAATGCATTGACATTTACAAAGCAAAATAATAGAGCAGGTGTTTAAATAATTCCTTTAATTCGATACACTGCAAATGAAGTATTTCCGATTGCTTTTGATAAAATATTGTCACATTTTCAGCTCTTGAAATATTGCCAATCCGGTGATACAGTTATATATATGCGATATGCGTATTTTAATCTCAAAAAAGGTGTGTTCGACGCTAAAGTTTACGCTGAACTAAACTATACTAAATTCTAAGGAGGAAGTTATTTTATTTCAAGTTATGACTCTTCTTGTTTCTTAATACCTTACCTTTACCAATGACAAAATGTCGAAAAAACCTCGGAAGTAAGACCACAAAGTGCCAAAAAACTGGGGTTTTCGGCACTTTGCAGCACCACCCACTACATTTTCGTTGTATTTTCTCGCGGAGTATTTTCAACTATTCTACGTATATCGGAAGTGAAATTTAAATTTAAAAAGCTCTTAAAACGCTGTATTTCATCGTTTACGCCTGGGCTTCTATTGTACAAAATCCGATGGATACAGTATTCCTGACCCACCCTGTACACCCTGAACCCGAGACCAAGAAGGAAGGAAGAAAGCAAGAAGAGAAAAGAAGTTTTTTCCCTATTATTGATTTCCTGTTCTCAATCTTCTTGAAGTAATACTTAAACTCTCCCCTACCCTCCGAAAAAAAATCTACTCCAACTTTGAACACTGTGTATGTGTGTGTTTAAGTTGGTTCTCGAAGGGAAAGGGAGACATGGTTTTCTAAGATAATAAACTATAAATACTTACTACATGAAGTCGTGTAAGGGCACGAGGCATTTATGAGTACTCTCTAATATAAGTGTCTTCTATGTAGTGCTCTAATCCTCAATCTACCGGTGGTCTTTGTGCGTTATGGGAAAATCGAAATCCAATTAATTATTGGGGCTCGGGCAGGGCATTCCTGGATTAGGTGCATTACTGAAGTTGACGCAAGCTAAGGTCCGGGGTCTCGACTGACTGGTTTATGTCGTAGAAGATAAGAATAATTTTCTAATTTTAGGAATTTACTGTGGGATGTTGGATTGGATGTTCCAAAAATATACTGTGCTTTTTTGTCGTAAACCCAGATATAGCTGTAAACGGACATTAAATTTAGTAAGCACTACGACCACTGTCACAGTATAGCTCAGGCTTTGTGTACAAAAAAATATATGGATATCCTTATCATCGTGTGCTAATGAAAATTAAAGAATAATATTGACTTTCTTATATCGAAATTCGTTATCTTGATGGCCCTTTGAAAATTAATCATCTTTTAGACACATTGTAGTAGATATCAGAAATAAATAAATCTATCGATAGGGATATCAACTGTACGAGCTTAGTCTGATAAGTTTTCGTATCATACATCATACAAGGTCAAATTTTCTACAATAATAAATTTCAAGGGCGTAAACTACAGTAATGGATATTTTAGTTGAAGCTTAATTTGGCATTAAAATTTCTACTAAAATGCCCAAAGGAGTTGCATTAAAATTTTGTATTTAAGTCATTCCAGGACGCGGAAGCATAAAACATATGAAACTACCCTCTTATTCTGTGTCAAATTGACCCGAACACAACTAGGATAGCCTGATCAAACTGTCAAATTACTCATTAACCTGTTATGGTCAACTGTATTAATGGATATCAATATTCACCAATATTTGCAATATGCTGGACCCTATTGATTGCATTTAAAATTCTGACAATACACGTAATTTGATATATTCAACTTTCTGGGAAGCAATAAGGCAATTTATTCCGCACTCAAAAATCAATTTTAGAGACGGATTAAAATTGACCTTAAATTATTCAAGGAGAAATGTCCAGAAACATAGCTTTAACAGCATATTTGATGTCATTTAGGTAATACAATAGCAGGCTTTAAGGCATTAGACTCATTGAATTATTTATTCGGAGCATAAAAACGAGATTAAGTGGAACTGTCCTGTCCATTAAATGCTGACATGAATAGACAGAAAGTTTGTCCTTAAAGTAGTTTTGTTGTCATAAAAGCCGTAATACAATAATAGTGTGCCTGTCTGTCTGTCCATGCAGAATAATTTCTTGTTATTTCTTCATTCTTTGCCCAAATGTCAAAAGTTGTTGGTTGTTTGGTCAAGCCCACTCCACCAAGTCGTATGTAGGTACCTACTTTAAGTTTTTGTTCATTAATAATGTAGCCCCTCACATGTTGGACTATTTGGGGGTTTAGGGTGACATTGTAAGTGTTTTTTTTCTTCTGCTTGTGACCCAAAAACTCAATTTTTTATCTGAATACCAGACTCAGCCGGCTTTTGACGTGACAGTCCTTAAAAGACTTTTACTAACCCGCAACCGCCCGAGAGAGCAGACATCAGAGACATGTCACGTCATAATGTCTTCTATACGCAAAGTTGAAGCCTAATGGCTCCATCATGCCAAGAAATATACAAAACAATGGGTCGTAAAACTTTTACTTTCTTTTTTTGCGTCTCAGCAAAAAAGCTTCTCTAGTGTGATGGAACAAAGGATGAATTAATTAAGTCCTCAATCTGGAAGAATATATTTTAATGGATCAGTATTTTTTATGGCGTCAGCTCAAAAGTGTTCTATGCATTACATAAGATTAGAATAAATGTGCCGAAAATTATTTAAGGGCCTTGTAAACGTTGCGGCTAATAGCCTCTGCGATAGCGATATTTCTTGTCAAGGGTTAGTTAGACGGCTCTCAGCTGAATTTGGGTAGAACCCGTCTACAGCAAACTTTTCAGAACACGCTTTTAGCAGTAACTGTAAACGCAGATTTTGCATAAGTTATTTCAATTTTTTTTTTAAACTTCGGAAATTGAGCAAATTCGATTTAGGTATAAAGTTTTTAAGTCCAATGCCCAGGTTCAGTAGAAGTTGAAGCCATGGCCATGGACAATAGAAAATAGACTACATATACTAGACTGTAGCTCTGGCTACCTCAGACCTCAGGCAATCGGCTCACTCAGATCAGAATCCGAAGAATGGAGAGCCAACAAATATTTATGTCCAGTTCCCATTCGATCTGTGAGGATAGGTAGTTCTTTTGGAGATGTGGAGTTTTGTAGAATTGGCTATCATTGGAAATGACTGGGAGCGAGAAGCTATGCTACCTCGAGTTGGAGTTTTCCCAAGCATTTAATTTTATTCAGCTCTCCTTTCTCCAAACTCTTCTGCAAGATCGGAACTGCTACTGCATTTTCAGAGCCTAAATCATATTACGACAGTTCTACCACTTCTATATAAAATCCCGAAACTCATATACCCTCAAAACTACGTCAGGGTTGGCAAATATCTTATATTATATGGGTGTCATTTAATAACGCCAATAAAAATGCTGAAACTTGCTGACAGAAATGCTGAGACTTGGCGAAAACCGTGTTCTGACCTAATTTTATGTAGGTGTCATTTAATGGCGCCCATAAAAATGCATAGACTTGGCGAAAAACGTGTTCTGACCTAATTTGCACAAATTCAGTGAAAAAAAAAGCTTAAAAGCGCATAACCTAACCAAACCTAACACAACCGAACGAGTGCAAATTAGAATCGCCGAAAAATAATTTTGCCGGAAGACGTTTGTCGGCAAGTTTCAGCATTTTGTCGAGACGTTTACACCATATTATATTGGACAAACCTATATATACTAGTATTTAGTCTTGTTCGGTATAGTAAACGTGCCATATACTACTAGTGACTTTATGGTTTTTGTCTAAACAGATTTTTCGTTACCAGAATAAATCAAAATATTGGTAGTCAGTGATATTTTATTTTTTACAACAACCCTGAAAGTACAACTAGTAGTGGTATACCGAAGAAGTTCGGATGGGCATTTCTTTATAGGTTTGGTATAATACAGCTTTCAAAAAACAAACCCTGGCTATGGCTTATGGCTACGTTACGTAGGATCTGGATCTACCCTTCATTTCCATCATAATAGCCATTGACGTGGAGGTGACGCTTCTGGCAGAGGGATATACGGTGCATGCATTCTGAAATTCAGAGGTTTCTTTGGAATACAAAATACAATAGGGGTAGTTTTCCGATTCCTTAGTATATTGTGGCCATTTCCTTTACAAATATACAGAAGGGAATTGAATTTTGTACTTAATGCTTTTCTGTGAATGAGCCTATCGTAGTGAAAACGTACTTTCTCCTGTAAAGGATCTTATTATTGGCATCAGCAAATTTTTGCATGGTTTAATATAACATATTTACAATTTACAAATCAAAAGTATTGCTTGTATTAAAATTCGCGACTGAAATTTAGGCAGAAAATACTTGAAATTCGTATTTTGAAGTACCAGCTTCAAGGCCCCAGCCCCAGTCATGTCACGATCATTACCATAACGGAACGTGTCAAAGCACATACTGCATTAATGAATCCACGCAGAAAATTGAAATTTCGTTCTTCTAAATTTGGATGGAAATGAAAGTCGAATAAAACATGGCGATGCGTGTAAAACTCGTAAAACTACGTAAGGAAGGACATATACCTAATAGCTCTAGATAGACGTACCTAGACTATCGACTAGATTCTGTATTATGGTACGCCTGGAATTTTACAAAGGGGTATCCTCCCACACCGCAAAATCTAATAGTTTACCAGATGCGGGATACGGAACATGAGGCACTCTCCTGACAAGAGCATGGAAGAGGGAATATATGATTGGCAATTTTCCTGACTCTGCCTATAGATAGATATTTGTAGATATAGCTCAGGCTGTGGCGGTGGACGTGAAATGAATATAAATCTCGAGGTTTTTGTCAGCCCAGACCTTTTGCTACTGGTTTAACGAACGATCACGGGATCTTATACTTTTTTAAAAGTTAATAGTGGAGGGTACATTACTCTAGCATAGGTGGAACCACGAAGAAATATGCGACCTCGTGAACGCATGCTATTTCTATACGAACATTTCTTCTTTTCAGCACCTCGTAACCCAAGGTTGCACCGTTGAACATTTTGAACACGGAAAAGAGCCTCATCCTACGAATTAACTACGCGGACTGCATTAGTAACTAAGCTCCAAAGGCATTCTGACTTGGCTACTTGTTTTCAATTCTATCCCCTCGTCAATATTTACATTATCAATTCCGAACCAACAAGGAAAAATTCCGTATTAATATATTTTTAGAATTTTTTCACGTAGCTGACCCACTGATGAGATTGCAGGAAAGGTACGTGTACCTGTCAACAGAATTAGTAGGATGAAAATACGGAATACTTTGGAGTACGGCAGAAATTCAATTTTAGCCAAGGTTTTTCCTTGCTCGTCAATCAGCATGTCGACTCGACGGAATTCTTGTAGGCGTGTGTGTGTGTGTGGACAACAAGGCCTGTGGCAATAGCTTTGATATACGAATGAACTCTAGGTTCATCTGTGGGAGTTCGTTTTAAATTCTGGATTGATAATCCTGACTGGCTGCTGGTTGGAGTGGGAGGCCTAATTTGAGAGGCCTTGATCACTCTAGTGTGAGGGCAGGGAGGGCCAACTTTCTCCAACGCATTCTAACACACGGATGCGAAAGGTGAAAGGCACTTTCACCCAGCTTCCGCGTACCTCGACAAATAAAAGCAGTCGCAATTTACCTATATTCTGTGTATTGATCAGTATGTATTATTCAGTAATTTGCAACGGCAAAAACGCTCATAAGCAAAATGCTCACTTATCAGTTATGTATTTTTACAAGTCAGAATTTTTAAAAGATCATCTGAAAACCCCTGCAGATTGGACACGCCGTTTTTTTCAGATACGTTTTCCCGAAATACTTGAACTGCGTCGCTCCGTTCCGTATTATTTACGTTACTACCCAGTACTTACCGTACGCATTCCTTTTAAAGCAGACGAGCTGAGCACACGACGCCCCATATAGTTTTGGCAAGGCAGAGACAAGGATATTTATTTTAACGCCATCTTCCTCGTTCCGAGATTTCAAAGGCTGAACTGAAAGTCGAGCTTCTTATCCTCATAATAATAATATTTTATTTTATTATACACGGGAAAAATGAGAAAAGGCATTTGCACAGAAATATTACTTAATCTCAGCGTACAAGACACTACTGGATCCATCTACGATGTAGCAATTTTCTGGGACGAGATCGTAATGCTTCATGGCAGCTCTAAAATTGAAAATTTAATCAGTGGAAATTACAGGGGCGGAGAGAGTACGTGTCGCCTAGAAGGAACTCCCGAACTCCGTGGAAAAATTGTGTAATAACCTTACGGGCCGGGGGTTGTACGCATTAAGGAATTTGGCAGCATGATTGAAGAAGCTCATCCATATGATGACAGTCAGATGCCAGGCCCAGGCAAGGACTAATAAAGCTGGATCTGAGACACATCGTCACATATACAGGGTGAGTTCGTGATATATCGCCACTGCAAACGTACGTGCAAATGCAAAATCTCACGAATAATGCGGCGAATAACGCTGAGGTTAAGATTTATTTGTCAAAATCGGCTACAAAGTGCGAATTTTTGACAAATTCTATAAGCACTTGAATATAAAGCTTAGATTTGGCTAGGATGTTGATAAGGAACCATAAGAGCGCGATATTTTACAGCTCTATTAACCCATGCTTTTTTTCTAAATATGTATATTTTGATATGTCACATAAACTCACCCTGTACACAATATCCCTTCCAGGCATTCCCAGACACTCGAGATTAGTCTTAATACCCCGTCACATTAGCCCGAGCCAGATGAGATTACTATAGTAACCCCGGTTCTTCCCTTCAATAAGCCCAGCTAATGCCTGCCTAGGCATGAAATTAAAAAAGGAAATGGGGACTTTCATATTCAAATATTTCCAGGGCACTCTCATCAAAATTCTTGTTTAATCCAATCAAATTACGAGCAGCCGAGGAGACTTTTAATGCAAATGGAATTCGACTGGAAAGGAAATTTCGGAATTAGATTAGGTATTATATGTAGTTAAGTTATGCCTGCTCGTCTTTGGAAAAGTACTAATTTTCTTCTCTGTGAAGACCTGAGAGTTGATCAGAGCTATTCAACATCTAATTTTAAGAGTATTCTATAGGAATTGAATCTATTCAGATTTGAAATCCAAGTTAAGTTTGATTAGAAGCTCAGCGTTGTTCCTGTACTTCAGTCCGCGAGTGGGTGGGGCTTGGATGTGCCGGCGGACGGCTTATTGAACTCAATTGAATTCTACGGTTTTTCCTTGACTCTCTTTTCAATAAGGAAATTGAATGAAATTGCTCACTGTGATACATACTGACATATATGGATTAACCTACTACCAATGGACCAATACAGTGAAAACGCTTTCGGCTAAAACTTTTTATATAGGATTTACAGTATGTAGCTATATAAAATATAAAATTCAGGAATGGTCGGCTTGTTTGTCGGTTGGCGGTTCGAGGCATGTGCTTGCGTGGTTACATAACAAGGGGAAAAGTACATATAGAACCGTTAATAGTTTAGATTACCATTGTTATATGTGACCAGTTTGACAGGGAGTTTTGACCCTGGGTCAAATTTCACCCATAGCTCTTTTTAGTGTTTTTCCGTCATGTGGCTTATCTCATAAACTCGAAATACGATCCACGGTAAGTTAACGATCAGAATTTGACCACGGGGCTTCAACGAACCTGGTCGCTTCCGGAATACACTAAAACTTTAAATTTCGAATGCAGATCAAAGAACACGCTAGTGATTTTATATTGGACTCAAACTCTGGTACAATACCGGAAGATCTCTCTCAGCCTTCACTTCCGTTAACCCACTAACTTTAACTTTCACTTCAGATACTTCTGGCTTATGGCCTCGCTTTCCGGGTTGGCTATAGAGATTTTGAGTTCGACTAGCTACAGGCAACTTGGCACAGCACGCAATTTATAATATATGTTTAGCTATAGTATTTGGCGAAATAGTGAAAATAAAGCCAAGCAAGAAGTAGAGCCAGCTTACTGCCAAGGAAGGAAAATAAGGTAAACAGTAAAATAGTATTTGGAGAAAGCTTGAAGCCTAAAACCAATTTCTATGAGTAAATATGATCAGAGATTTTACGCCTCATTTTAAATCCTGTTTACCAAAAGTCAGAAACGGAGGGGTTAGTTTAATTGGATACCAATTCTAAAATCCTTTCATGTCAAATCCGTATCGGATGTGTTGGTGTTGGTATAAAATGTCTATAAAATGGTACTTTTTTCAATCATGCTTACCGCTTTTATTAAGCTTTACATCAATCCAGGGAGCAACAAATGAACGCTACTTGCAAGGTTTCGAAAAGCGTAACACAGAATTAGTGCGGCTTATTGAAAGTGACAGGTATCGCGTGCCGTTCAGAAACAAACAATTTTACCTTGTCAAATTTCTCCAATAAAAACGCCATTTTAAACGACAAATTCAATTAAAACATCCTACCTATCCTGTCGATGAACCAAAATTCCTGAAATCGTATTTAGGTGATTCACGCATGACTTCAGCCTTCCTTCCAGTGACAACTTTCCAAGTAGCTTTTATCCTATTTCCTATTTAGCATTCCCCTTAATGAAAAGTTCTTTCTAAAGAAACACGCTTGTATAAGAAAAGCGCGTAGACTCTTTAAAGGAAGCACACACACAAAAATGTAAAGTTCACACTTAAGATTCCGAGATAGGACGAAATAGAAGGCAGACTTAAGACTCCC